>CAAKHG010034439.1:0-10758 GCA_901007715.1 Dactylopterus volitans
TCTTCCGATGCTGTCATTTGAAATGAAAACGGCGCATTAAAAGAAGAAAAAACAAAAAAAAAACAACAAAGTTCTGAAAAAAAAACCGGTGTTGTCGAGCTCCCACTGCTTTGGCATTGCTATCTCGCTCCCTCAGAGCCGGTGGTGAGGGCGCCTGCCTCTAAATCCCGGCGTGTTGGCAGCCTCTGATTCGATGGACAGTACAAAGCCCACTAAGCAGTGCTGCTACCCCCCTCTAACTCCCCCTCGAGAGCTTTTATTGTGAAACGGCATTTTGGATGCGATTCACAGACGGCCCCGTCCCCGGAGGCCACAATCTCTCCAGGAATGCACATACGCCACACGCGGGGCAAGATGAGGCCCGCGGGCCGGCCGTGGAAATTCGACTGAGCCGGTCCGTGCTGATTTTTCAAGTCGATTCCTGCTGTCTACATTGAGAAAGTGAAAGAAAAAAAAAATCCAGATGAAGCGAACCCGCCTGATATACAGTGTTTCCCCGGAGCTAAAGCAAAAGTTCCCAGCATCCCCCCTGGGCAACCTTTGTAGCTCATTTAAGGAAGCTGCCAGATTAGAACAGCAGATATGATGCAAGACTTTAGTGGAAAAAAGGAGGTGACTTCCTCGGTTGTTTGCATTCGGGGATGCCTGGAGTGTCATTTATAAATATCTCACAGTGATGAGTCTCCTACGTTGGTGACATGCATGGGTGAGATTGGCCTGAAGCTCCTGGCTCCACAGCACCCGCCACTTCAACGATGTATTTGCTTCGATTTTCCCATTCTTAGTGATTCAAACAGTAACCAAAACCAGCATGCAGATCATTCTGATCTTTTTTTCTTTTTTCTTGATAAACACCATGATAAACCAGCTTACAACTAGTTCATGCTATATTATATTGGTCTTCTAAGTGTGTCTGTGTCTGGACGACGTTCTGGGGGGCCTCATCAGCTCCTGATGTACCCAAGACTGGAAAACTAGCCATGGGCGGCTGGAATGACCCCCTTAACCTCCCCGCCTTGGTGGTTCCCATGTTCCCGGTGCGCCTGTGTGTTGAAAGGCAGTCACGGAATGGTAGCATTGTTTGAGCAACCACACTAACTGCTGATTTTTTTTTGTTCATGTTGTTTTTAGTAGCCGATGAGTTTACAGAGTTGTAAGCAGGCTGGCTGCGATGGACCATCTGATCATTGCGAAGTTCCGGGGGGGAAGCGCGGCCCATCACCTGCTCCGCGCTGCTCTGCATGTAAAGACTCGTGCTCGTTGAGAGGGTTAGCCTGTCTAGCTTGTTGCTCCGAGGTGACGGCGCTAACAGCTGCGACGGGGGGCAGAGTCCCCGCGACCATGAGGAAACCGCATTTTGTGCGTTAGCGACGTTAACGCTTCTCACAGGCCGCGACCGACGTCGGAACTCGGAATCTGTGCGAGCTTTCGCGTTGTTTTTGTTGACCACTAAACCTGCCGCTAGCATGTTGCACGGCTACTCCGCGGCCACTCAGCGCCGAGGCTAACGCAGATCGGATTCCTGCCTGCGCTTCGGTGGAGTTTTTTTTTTGTTGTTGCAAAATTGGTGATTAACGTCGGCGATATTCATGCCGGAGGGGGCAGCGGCGCCGGCTGATTCACCGGCTGCTAAATCTGCTGTCAGTTTCTGCTCCGGCTTGCGTGAGCCGACAAGTCGGAACAGCGTGAATGCGACGGTGTGTTACTCGGTGATTAAATCATGTGCTCCGATGATGAATATCAAATTTAGATAATTGTATAACAGTCTGCCTTGAGCCTGTTCTCATACCATACAAATGATAAATGGTGTTGTGAAAGTGCTGGTTAATTTAAAAGTCGATTCTGCTTAAGCGGACTGTTTTATGTCAGTAAAATTGTCATTGTGCCTCCGACTGGCACCTGCGATTTGGAAAAAATGGCAACATCTCCAACAAAATATTCCTGTTTATGGACGTGCGTCTGTAGTATTCAGCTCTTGTCTAGTTGTTGTCAAGTAGCTGTAAGACATTAGGGTTGGGCAACTCAATTAGCGGCCCGCGGGCCACATGTGGCCCAGAACCGACCCCGCTGGTGGGCCAGCCTGTGGTCCAGCCGGGCATGCAAGACTTCTGAAACTCCCATTTCAGAACATGAATGCAACAGTCCTACCCACAATGCAGCGCCTTGTTTTGAAGCGCGGTGCTAGACACGACCTCTTCAACTCCCGAAACGTAGACTTGACGAAAAACGTCGGTTTTAACCACAAGTACTTGTTTATTTTACCATCTCTGTCATGTTTAATTTGCCGCAAATGCGTCGGGGTACTAAAAGATCACAATGTTTGTGGGGGCGCCACATCGAGAAACACCAGACTCCCCAGGCAAAATTTAATTTTAAAACCAAATTTAGAAGCGAGATTATGAACAAAATTTTTTTTTTTTTCATCACGCCGATCTGTGCTGGTTTGAAATGTGTCTTTAGCAGCTGCTTACTGGGCGCCAAACATGTCTGGCCCCGGCTACGTTTCTTGATTTCCAAAATTTGGCCCCACTGAATAAACTGAACAGCGCTGCCTGAGGGGGGGGGGGATTCGAATTTAGGTGAGAAAAAAATAAATAATAAGAACTTTTATCTGTTAACCAGCAGCAGCGGTCCGTCTCACTGGCGGCCTGCATATGAAGAGGACGCATCACCTCCGCCAGCCCGGGCAGAGCGCGGGGGGGAGGGGTGGGGGGTCGCCATCTTTGCATTTGCGACGCGTTTCGCAAGCAGAGTCTGTCAGTCAGAAAAGACAATGTGACAGCCGACTCGCTGCCGAAGGCCCATGAGGGAGCCGGGAGAGGTTACGCTGCCGTAAAGGTCGCGTCGTGTTTCCTCTAACGAAATCCTCCCACGCGCCCCACTCCGCCTACACACACAGAACTGTTTCACATTTCTGATTCTGATAATAAGATATTGATCCAGGAGCTGACTGATGATGCACGACTGACGGAAACACGCTGCGGCGGCCCCGACTGAGCGATGCCGAGCGGCGGCGCTGCAGGTGGCTGCCGCCGCAAACCGCGCCCACGCTGACGCTCCGCCGCTGCCACGCGCTGACCGAGAAAAGGCTGCCGCGAGCCGCGCGACGGCTCCAAACTGGCCGGCCCTCAGATAGCAAGCTAAGACCCGTCGGGCCCATCTGCCCCCCCCGACAGAAGCGCCACTGTAAGCTGAGGGTAGTTCCATCATGCAGCAAGATAGTGTCGTATCTCAAAAGTGGAATCATTTGCACTGTTGGGTGAAACGCAGAGGATGATGAAATGTCAGCGTTACTTTCATGACAAATCAATTTCAAATCAATTTTATTTACATAAAGCGCCGAATCACAACAGAAGTTATCTTGATGGCCATAAAAGCCTCCATCTCTGACAAGATAAGAAAACTACTCCAGGGAAGAAGTTAAACTAGGAACATGCAGGATTGAGAGAGAGAGGAAGAGAGGGTCCCGGTGTATCATGGTCCCCCGCCAGCCTAGACCTATAGCAGCATGACTAGGGGCGGGTCCAAGGCGAGCCTGAGCCAGGCCGAACTATAAGCTCTGTCAAAAAGGAAAGTTTTAAGCCTGCTCTTAAATGTAGAAAGGGTCTCTGCCCCCCTGACCAATGCTGGGAGATGGTTCCACATGAGAGGAGCCTGATAACTGAAGGTTCTGCCTCCAAATCTACTTTTACAGATTCTGGGAACCACAAGTAGGCCCGCATTCTGGGAGCGCAGCGTTCTAGTTGGGTAACATGGTTCTATTAGCTCCTTCAGATATGATGGTGCCAGACTATTAAGGGCTTTAAACACAGAGCTGCGCTGCGGTCTGAAGATGGTGGCGTGACGCGCGAGTACCCTTCCTCTCCGCTCCAAACGTGCTTCAGCGGAGCAAACACACCAGGGAGCGCGCAATGTTGCATGAGCGGCGTGATTGCTCATGATTGGTTGAGAAATGCCGGGGCTCGTGGGGGAATTTACCCAGTAAACAAGCAATTGCTTTTGTTTTGGGGTTGTTTTTTTTTACCCTCACTTGCTCTGATTCTTGTTTTGGTGGTCTGACGACCCCCCCGCAAGTAAGCCTGCATTCTGTGCATTCCGTTCATAGTGGGGATTACATGCTATACTGCATGTATTTTGTGATTTTTTTTTTTAAGCTTATCAGTTGTACTGGGAAAACCCCCAGAAAAGCAGAAAGACTGTTTACTGGAACGCCGGTTCCACAGTGATGGACAGCTTCCAGGAAGGGAAACTCCCGACATCTCTTTTTAAATGGACACTGGACATCGGGAGAGGCGGGAAATCCTGTAGCCTATGACGACTTGGTGCTTATACGGTAGATGTTAGGAAGATCCATGCACATGCGTCTCATCGTTCATCAGCCTCGTGGGCCGCAGCTTGAGTTTTTGAAAGCCGGCAGTCCAACTTAATTACAAATGTCACATCATTCATATTCGTTTTACAGTCAGTGGAAGGTGTCAAAAAAAAAAAAAAAAAAAGGGAGTCCAGCTGGGAGTCGGCGCGCCGCGTGTCGCGGGCGCCTGGCATCTGTCACGGGCCGACATCTGCAAGCGACGCGACCCCAGAGGAGCGTTTCATAAAAATCAAAACACCCCTGATCCAATTTCAATAAAATGACTTATTAGGTACATTAGGGTTGGGGGGGGCGGGGGGATGGGGGGCTGGGGGGGTACAAGCTACAGTCCTTCATTTTAGACGCAAATGTTGTCATTTCAAGCTCGGGAAGGTCTACAACTATCCCGGGTTTCACTGAGCGCCGGTCGACAACACACACACACACACACACACACGCTATGATTAATAAGGTAATCTAATTGGATATTTCCATGGCGCTTGTGAAAATGCAGCCCAGATGATTACTGCTGAACACGAGCTCCTCGCCGCGTCGTGTTTATCACCGGCTTTGTTGGGCGACGAAATATCGGCGCCGGCTGGAACCGCATCAGTGTTTTAAATGAGGAAGTGGTAATTACAGCTCATTTACACTTCCACTCACTTCCAGTGTTGAAACATACGCTTCTGATGACTGAATAGCTTCAGGCGGTGTGTGTGTGTGTGTGTGTGTGTGTGTGCGTGTTACTCTACATATTGAAAACCAGTGAGGACATTTTCTTTTGGGACACTGTGGCCAGTTCTTGCTTTCTAGTTTGAGTTCTGGAACTGATGTTTAAAATGGAAAATAATGAAACAGGAGACACGCTGAGCTAATCACGCAACTCGTGGGCAGACGTGGGGACGAGCAGGGGGAGCCGACTGGCTGAGGAGGCGGAGCCAACGTGGAGAAAGACGCCCAAGGGGGGCAGAGCTCCGGGGTAAAACAGGAAGTAACTGAAGCACAAATATAAAGCGGGAGTCCAGACCCCGAAGCTTCCAAACTGATAATCAAACAGGCCAAAAAGAAACTGGGGCTGAAACCCCGACTGAGGGTTGGAATCAGGGAAAATGAGAGGCAGCTGTCCTGTAATTGGTCCATTCGAAAGGGTTTGACAGGCCCGCTGCGGTTCCGTCCGCCTGCCAGTTCACCTCCCGCTCACCCCTCGACTCCCTCTGCGAGGGTTTATTAAGATTCTCCAAGACGGATCCAGGGAGCGGTGGACGGTTGCTACCCCGCTTTGCTTTAATATCAAAGCTACAAAACCATGAAGGGCCCAAAAACCTCAGAGGACAAAAACAAAAAAAGAACAAAAAAAAAACCTCGGAGCTCTCGGAAAAGCACAAGCAAACGCCATAACGTCGGTTTTGCGTTCAGAGCTCTCGTCGCCGTGTGAGGCATCCGGGTTCTCACGCAGGTTTAGGGATCAGGGCATCGCTCTAGAACACCATTTGCAAGGTTCCGAGACGAACCGCTGTGGTTTGGACCAATCAGCATCCCGTGGTAGCTACTGGTTTAATTCAGACGTGTGCGGCACCATTTTTTTTTTAGTGCCACCCGGCCTCAGAGTTAACAGAGAGTTCTGCTGGCCAACTTCTTGATGCAGGCACGTGTAAGATGCCAGATCCCTGAACTTGTAAATGGGTTCATAACCTTTGGAGAACCTCTAAATCTGCAAAGAAACTGCAGAGTAATAATGGCAATAGATACTAAAAAAAATTCAATGATTTGGGTTTTCCTGCTCCTGCTTTTGTTGCTGTGGCGCTCAAACAGCAACCACGAACCTCCGTGATCCAGCTCACCTTCCCGTTCGGAAACGTTCCCGGTGCGTCACGGCGAGCTCCGAGCCACGTGACCCTCGGGGGACGGAGCCTGGAAGGTCTCGGCCCCTCTTGCTCCTGCCGTTTTCTGCGCGAGTTAAGCGACACGTGCCTCCAAGTGCGCGTTTTGCTTTGCCTGCGTCTGAGTCCACCATCTATTAGAGATATTACATTGTTGTCAAACACACAGTCAAGCATGTAATGTCTGCAAACATGGAGGCCATAATAAGTGGCCGCATTATGACGGGGGGGGGGGAGTTGCTAATTAACTTGCGCGCGCGAGCCTCCCCTTACTCACTTTCGACGTTAATTAAGGGAAAACCAGCGTTTCCTCAAGTCTGCGGACTTAATGGCAACGAAGTCGGATTTTTCAAATGACTTTCGCTCAGAACGTGCTAATAGCGCGCGAGCGGCGTGATGAATTGGGCCAATCGCGGGCGATACTTTTAATTAAGCAGGGCGTCGCGAGTGAGGAGGCGTCATTGTTTAAGTCAGCTCTCTTTCGCAATCGCGCAGCCTCATTCATGTGTGGCATAACGCTCCAACGGCAGCTCTTTTGTCGGCGCACAGTGTAAGCATAATTGAGTCCGTTCGCGCACACACACACACGCAACAAAAAAAATGGCTTATCTCAATTTTTTTTCTATTTCGAACTACAGTAAGTCATTGATTAGTGGGAAGTTTCTGCTGGTGCTTTTTTTTCCCCGCCGTGATGCGTCGAGCTGAGCAAGCGGTGCGGCAGCGCGGGGGTAAATAAAGATGCTAATGACAGCTAATGGGTTAGCAGCTCCGGTGTTAGCATTAGCGGCGTTGTGCAGCGTCTGTCGGTTCACATGGGCTCTTTTTTTTTTTTTATCATTCCGAATGAAGGTTCTAGGTCGACTCTTTACACGTGACGTGATCTAACCTGGCCGGGTGTTTCCATTGCGCGTCCGATTAGCGGCAAAATGATTTCCTCTCGTCTGTTCAGCTTTCGTTTTCGTGTTGATTTTCATCGAACAGCAGCTCAGCGACGGCGCGCTCCTGCTGGACGTTGGGGTTTTTTTTTTTTTTGTTTGTTTCTTTTTGTTATTTAATGTGATGCCGATTCCTCCTCACAAGGCCAAACCGTGTGTGGCAGCAAAGACTGCTGGGAAAAAGAGTCGCGCTTGTGGAATTTTTCCCACCCGCAACGGAGGCGAAAACCTTCACCAGAGTGTTGCAGGCTGATGGTGGGATTTTATATAGCTCCAGATTAAGTCGTTCCCAGGATTACGCCTGTCGCAGACTTGGAGACTGCGCAGAGAGAGAGAGAATCCGGGCTGGGAGCGCTCTGATTTGGTCGTTTCGCTTGGCAGGATTCTTCCTTCGGTTCATCAAAAAGGTTTATTCCGCCCCTTCTGCGCCCCGGCGAAATGTCGCTTTTATTCGGGCCTCTTCATCTGGAGCGAGGCGTGAACCGTACACGAGCCACTTTCATTCGGCGTCTCCGGCTCCGTGCAAACGCAGCTGGCTGCGTCTCCACCCGCCGGCACGACGGCGAGCCGGGAGACGCGAAGGGATGAAAATTTGCCGCAAACAGCCGCTCACTGGCGTCGGGAGGAATCCGTTCGATGCCGGCAGTCCGGCGGCGGTGTCTGCCCGCGCCACCGCCGGGGCTCCGGCTGAATTAGTTAAAAGCTTTAAAGAAAAGAAAAAAAATAAAATTTTGTCAAGTGAGAAAATCCATCCACGCTGGCACATTCCTTGCACGTTCATTTCATCCAGCGGGGAGCGAGTTTTTATCGATTTTGCAGCCGCCCGCTTGACTTTTAGCGTCAGAGCAAACTTTGTTTTGTTTTGTCTTTCTCGCTCTTCCCGCCCCGCCGCACGCCGAAACGCCGACTGCGAGCGGGCAACCGGGGACCCCCGCTTGTTCCGCTCGGCGAGGATGCAGATGCTGCCGAACGCGCTGCCGTTCCCCTTCTGCACTCCGAGTTGGAGACGAGCACGGAGCGGGGAGACCTTCTCGCCCCTCAGAGGCGCGAGTGCGCAGGAGAAGAGAGATAATGGGAAGCGACTCCATTCATGCGCTTTGCCTTTCGTTCGCCATCCGCCTCGGAATTTTTTTTTTCCTTTTTTTTTCATTTCAACGTCCACGCAACAATATGGGGAAAAAAAAAAAGCACGGCACAGTTGCGCGATCAAAGCTGGACCTTGAGTGCGGCCATTGTGCGGCCGGCGCCGCCGCGTCCGAGCGCGACAATGCGGCAATCAGCGCGAGTGGGGAAAGCGTCTGATTGGTCCACGTCAAAAAAAAAATAAAAATAAAAAAAGAAGAGCTGGTGATTGCCTCCGCTCGTCTCCCTAACGGCAAAACAATTGCGCTTCACGGTGGGAAACGTTATGCCACGACCTCTGTCGCCATCCTCCTACATGATGCAATCTGAGTTGTTGTTGTTTTCTTTTTTTTTCCCTTTCTCGGCTAAAACCTTCGCGTTCCTTTAATGTCCGCAGATCCACGCAGCTGCTTAAATAAAGCAGATAGCCGAGCCGCCTTCCTGACCTCATCTTTGCTGCGTTTTTCTTCATTTTTTTTTTTTTCTTTCCCTCCCAACTTTGAAAAGATTTGCGCGATGTCCCGGAAGACGTCCCGCTCTCGCTCAGCCCCCCCTTTTTTTTTTTTTTCACATACTCGAACCGCAAGGGCGAGTGAAGGCTACGCATCGCATAGGAGACGGATGCAGACGAGGGCCGGGGGATTTAAGCCACGGGGAGAGCCGAGGAGGACGAGAGGTCACCCGGCGCAGGTTTCGGCTCTCGTCCGTCGGCTGAGCGGCTCTCAGAGCAGATTCGAGCCACGGGGCTTCAGGAAGGGCGCGAGAGCGGGAGCGCTGTTCACCGAGCTGGAATACATTTGGACGAAAAGCTTGAAACTCTCTTTTAAAAGCGTCCGGCGGGTTGAATTAATTAATAATCGTGGAACAGGCGCTTCCGCCCCGACCCAGAAGTGGGGCCGGCTCGAAGCGAGCTTGCCTAAAAACCTGCATTCTCTCCAGTAGCCAGCAGGGCGGCGCCCATTCGTGGTTGCACAAGGAACTCGGATGAAACGCCGAGCAGGCATTAAACATTACGGCCCCGCTGCACGTTAAAATATAATGCATAAAATATAATGCAACAGCCCTGCAATAAAGTTTTATGTTGATGGGTTGTTTTCTTTTTTTTTTTAATTGAAACTGTTTGAGAGGCGTCGACATTTTAATCACGCGGCTCCTTCGTTGTCCTTCTGTAATTGAGTCCTGCCCCTCCCTCACCATATACACACATACACCGTACATGTATATACACAAACTCACACATGAGCACTGTAATGAAGATACTGTCAGCCAGTGACAGCCAGAAGCTCCCGGCTGTGAGGACAAGCGAATGCTGGGTACGTTTTTTTCAGCAGCTACTTTGGATGGTTGCGTCATGTGATGGAGACACGCAAATATCAAAATCCCAACCTGACTGGACGCACATGGAAATATCGTCATCTCTTTAATCAAGTGTAGCTGCTCGCGACCGCACAGTTACAGTCGATATTCCCTCCTTTTTAAACTCGAGTACATGTGATCAAGCACCACTTGAATTTTGATTGAATGTGTGTGAGAGAGGTGTTGACACATTTGAATGATTGTAATTGGGACTGTAATCTGTGATGCTGTCGAACTGTACTGCGTTATGCTGAGAGGCGTCCCTAATATTTTGGTCAGCCTAACACATACGCGTGGAATGACCAAAATGTTAGGGACGCCTCTCAGTCAAGGCTCCACAAAGGCCGCGAAAGGGCGGGAGCGCACGCACCAATGAGCGACGCCGCTCTGGCTCGGTCCAGTTGTTTTATGCGGAGATCCGAGACTCAATATCAGAAACTTGTTTTTTTGCTCTACAGTCAGGATGGTTGCCATAGCACCAAAAACCCGGTGTACCATGTGGCAGGAAGAAGAGGGACATATTTGCTGCCAAGGCACAGAAGGAAGAGGTGTGTGTGTGTGTGTGTGGGTGCAGCTATGCGGTGAGTCCTGAGGCTTCATGAAGGTCGTAGTGAGGTGGCCAAAACACTCGAAACGCCAGAAGCAACTTAAATGGTTTCACCCATTTGGCAGAGGTGAGGCGTTTCTCACTGATCACACACGCAAACATTTCAACGCTTCCAACATAAGAGGGTCCGAGGTGCAGTGTCGCCACTCGCTTTTGTCCTCAACAGAGGGACGCTTTGTTTCCGGGCCGATTCTTCTCCAATTACCGTTGCCGTCATCGACGCCTCTTAAAGGCGCGACGGATCTTAGCGTTTCAGAGAAACCTTCGTGCGTGACGTCAGATTTTGCCTGCTTATAGAAATAAAACACACACGCACACACACACCTCTGTCGAGCGCCTGCCTTTCACATCCGCTGCTTCTCACGCCTCCATCCGTCCGCCGCGCTTGCCAAATCATAAACAAGCACGCGCAAACTCAGAAAAAAAAAACAAAAAAAAACCTTCACGTTGCAGCCGCATGGAGCGTAAGGAGGGCGCCCCACCAGCACAAAGCAATTACAAATCCAA
>CAAKHG010034441.1:0-10110 GCA_901007715.1 Dactylopterus volitans
CCTGGAGGGCAATGAGGCCTGGATGGTGAAGGCCCGGATGGCGAAGGCCTGGATGATGAGGCCCGGATGATGAGGCCTGGGCAATGAGGCCTGGATGGTGAAGGCTTGGATGGCGAAGGCTTCTCTAATAGCAGAATGAAGTGCAACAGTCAAGTCTGGAATATGTAAAAGCACGGATGGACCTTTTCTAGGCCTGCAGGAGACTGCAAAGACCTGGACACCGTCAGCTGGCTCAGATAAGAGAAGTCACTTGAGTACCAAATCAGGGTCGGCAGTAGCACATATTGGATGGATGAGCCACCCGGACTGGTTCGGTCTCTGGTGAGCCTTCTGACGTTTTCCTGGCAAATGGACACTAATATTCCAGTAATACTCCTGTTTACTGTAGAAACACTCGATGAGCCGCATACTTTGAAGATAAGCCAGAGAACGCACCTGAAACGAGGATACTGCCAGTGATGTGGCATGTCTTTACCAGGCCTAATTAGTAATAAAAAAAAGGGAGAATTATGTTCACATGCTCAGCGTCAAACTCTGAATATTGAATATTAGTAGAGGAAAATAGTGAAAATAGTATAGAAAACGGATGTGAATGCTGAAATGCAAAAGAAGCATAAACGTCCTTACTGCTAAAGCACTAAAGCACAGTATAGTATAGTTATATATAATATAGTATAACTGTACTCTTTTATATGATAATAGAATTATAATATAGTCTAAAAAGAGCATTCATGTCAGTGGCATTTTTTAAGCCTAGTGTCTAATAGAAAAGTTACAGAACTTCTGCGGTTTAAAGTATGCAAAAGTAGCAGGCGTGGCAGTAGTAAGGAAAAAAAACACAGAAGAAGAAAAGTTTGTCTGCCTAGCAACAAAAAAGTCGCTAACGTCGGCGTGCGTCCTCACCAGCCTGAAGCGGAAGGCTAAAAACATGGCTAATGAAGCGTTAGCATGACATTAGCATCATCTGGAGCGGCAACTTTTCCTCTAACATATTCCAGGATGTAAAATCTGCCTGACAACGGTTGATTCCGTACAAAAAGCAGCCCGAGCGGCTGTTTAGCATATAGCGGCGCTTGTCTTTGATGCGGCGCCGCCCCGACCCGCCAAACAGCCTCATTACAATATCAAAGTTAATCTGATTTACCCCCAAACTCATCTGGAGTTTTTCGCCGAAGCGCGGCGGCGTCTCCCCGAGGAGAGCGCCGCGAGCTGCTCTGCAGGGGGACGCCTCCTCCGAAGAACAACAAGAGAACAAGAAGAAGAAGAGGGAGAAGAAGAAGAAGGAGTGGCTGACAGAATGAGGCCCTGAACTCTTGGAGATCTGAGGCCTCTCGAGCTCGATTCATCTGTAAATGACGACTCGACAACATTCAAAACCGCTGAAATGCTCCTTCGGCTGTTCAGCAAATTTGCTTCGATTTCAAAGGCGATGAATTGGGTTCTTACGTGGTTCCTCAACTGACTGCTGCTTGCGTTCAACCTCAAGGCCTCGACCCTTGAGGCCTCGAGCCTCCAGGCCTTGAACACGCCAGCTTTGGATCTCCGCACGTGTGTGTTTCTGCGTGACCGTTTCCCGTCAAGGGAAACATGGAGGAGAAGGTCACCGGTTCCTCAGACCTCCAAACCTTTAGAGTGCCGTGGAAACTCAGCAGAAGCGAGGACGGCTGCGTTGTTTTTGTGACTTTGGTGTATGAGAAAAGGAGCGGGCGTCCTTGAATGCCATGAACCCCAAGGCCTTGAAGCCAGCTGCTGTGAGCCTCCAGGCTTTGCTCCCCATGTCGAGGGAAACAAAATAAAACCAAAATGGCGGCGGCGTTTGATGGACGCTTTGCATGAGGGTTGCTGGTTCCACCTCATCCTCCTTGAACCTTGCGGCCTGGAACCCAACACGCTTACATGTCTCCTGCGAGCGAGAACGTCATTTCCCTCGCGCTGTCGAGGCGAGGCCGGCGATTGGACGGCGGCTCTGTGTGACTCTGACTCCTCAGGGAGGCGGGTCAGCCGTCGAGTCTTTGATATGGAGATGTTTGGTTTGTTCTGCTGCCGAGAGAATTCGAGTCAACAGGAGGGAATTAAAGCGACGGCGGCGGCAAACACAGCTGAGAGCCGCCCGTGTCTCCACCGCGGCGGCGTCTTCTGAGCGTCGGGACTCGCCCGAATCGCCCGCCGAGGTCTTTGAACGCGCTCACCTGATCACAAAACAGCTTTAAAGCAGCGCCCGTGGGATGGAGACGATGCAGCGGCACCGATGACATCGGGAAAACAAGATTCAAACTCTGGGCGGCGCCACATGTTGGTCGTCCAGCAGCTGGATTTGAGTTCAATGACCTCTCGGGAAGGTCGGCGGGGAGGCCGGAGGCTGGGAAAAGACGCATCCTGTTTTGGAAGATGTCTGAACCGTTTTTCTATTTTTTTTCTTTACAGTTTTAAAAGCTGAAGTTGATTTCTCTTTCCTGACCGACTCTGCGACCTTTGACCCCTCCCCTTCCCCAGCCGGTGGAAGCGCTGGTATCTGCCGTTCTCAGGGAGGTGGATGTGAGTGTTGGCAGGCGAGTCTCGACCTCGTCACGCTGCAGGAAGCCGGCCGGCGCCGAGGCCGCGGTCGCATGGCCACGGCGATCCCCCCACCTCCCAGACGTGTCTCCAGTTACCACGGCAATAAAAATCAGTTAGGAAAAAGCTACAGTTTCAAAAATAATATAAACTTTCTGAGACGCCAGAGAGGTTCAGACCAGGTTTAAACCTTCCGGTTCACTTTAGGAGGCTTCTTGCTTCTCCGGCAACACCTGGAGGAGCCCGACCCTGCAGGACACCGCCAGGCCACACACATGCGTGCTCGCAGGACGACCTGGACAATCACCGTATTTGCGCTGCGGTGATTCACTTGAATCTATGAATGAATTATAAATAGATAAAAGATAAAACTCTCCTCTGGTGTCTTGTTGGGAATCAGGAAGTTAAAAAAAAAAGAAGAAAAAAGCAGATTGTAGGTGGAACCTTCGCCAAAATATTCACGCGTGCTCATAAAAAGTGTTCTGGTTCTGCAGGTGTTTCCAGGTGAGTCTGCTCATTATTAGTCAGAGTGAGACCTCTTCCTTCATGGTGGACGGATGTAGAGGAGAGTCGCAGCAGCCTCCCATTGGTGGACGCCCCCTTACAGCTCACCTCTGACTGGTCCACACACTCTCCAGAGGAACCATAACAGTCTCCATCATCAAAAAACAAAACAAAACAACCCCAACTGATTTATTGGCCTGCCGATATTTGCAGTCGATATTTTCGTGTCACAAACTTTTTGGTTTGGGCAGAAAAATGGCGGATAAGACCAGATAGAAAGTATTTCTATTCAGCTGCATATGACAGTCGAGCGTCATTGGTACATTTTACCAGTCAGCCAATGAACATTTGTCCTTTTGTGTCAAACGGATAGAAAACTGATAACTCGGGCCGATTTTGGAAAGGTTTTCCGCCTAATTTTGATGTCAGCTTCAAAAAATCCAGCTTCGGTTCGCCTCCCATTGGTGGATGCGATGACAGCGCACCTCTGGAAGGCGTCTCTCCAGAGGAAAACAATTACGGCCGACTAGCATCCACGCTAACGACGTCTGTCACTTACAAACGGGTCAGACTGCGAGAGGTCGCCGGAGAGCTACGACTTAAATTAGCTGCAGCCCCGAAGCACCAAAGTTTCCACAAAACATGAAACGCTGCGTTTTTGTTTTTTTTTTCCCCACAGGCGGCCCCGCCTGGCGGCCCTGACATTCAGAGCTCTGACAACACACTCGATAAGCTTTTCAATCTCAGCCCCAGAAAAGGCCAAACACACAATGGGCGACGAGAGGAAGCCGTCTAAGAGCCGAGCGCGACCGCGGCGCCGCACGGAGACACACTTGATCACACTGTCAGACCGCCGACATGAAAACACACTTCTATCGGACGCTGTTGTCTGCTTGAGCGCCGCCGCCAATATTGCTGTTCCCTGAGCGCAGAGACGTGACGGCAGCAGCTGGAGATGTCGACGTAATTACACACACACACACACACACACACACACACACACACAAACGCGCGCGCTCAGACTCGCAGATCTTCTGAGCAAACATGTCGTCGGCGGCGGCGTACGGAAGCGCAGTGTGGAATCGCGGCGGTGATGTTCGAGTGATGTTTGGTGGAGGGAGGCGGAGTCAGTGAGTATTTGCGTCGGTGATGATGCAGTAAACTTTTCAACCATGCATGTGAGCGTGTCACTGTTACCTCAACCTGGAACTACGGCGTCTCTCTGGGGACAATAAATCCATAACCATTGATCCAATATTGAAAATCAATAATTCATCTAGAGTTTGACCTGTGCTAGATTTTTAGAGACAATACCGATATTAGGGGAGAAGAACGCCCACATCTCCCATCATGCAAATGTTCATTGGCTAACTAAAATGTACTCGATAGGTGGAGCACCAATGACAGAAGACTGTCAAAGTCGGCAAACGGGTCTGGTGTCCTCTGCTGGACATCGTCTGACACTACAACTAATTAATATTTTATGCACCATCTCAAATGCAGCTGAGCAGAAATACCTTCTATCGGCGCTTGTTTGCCATTTTTCCGCTGAAAGAATTATGTTGTCGTCATGGTTGTCTGCCGCTTATCTGGGTCTGGGTCGCAGGGGCAGCAGCTTCAGGAGGGAAGCACAGACGGCCCCTCACCCCAGCCACCTCCACCGGCTCCTCCAGGGAGGAGCTGGCTCCTCTCCACGTGGAGGAGCAGCGGCTCTACATGGGGCGCCTCCCGGATGTCCGAGCTCCTCACCCTCATCTCCAAGGCTGAGCCCGGCCATCCTGCCGAGGAAACTCTTTTCGGCGATCTCGTTCTTTCGGTCATTACCCAAAGCTCATGACCACAGGTGAGGGTCGGAACGTAGATCAACAGATCGGTTAAGTGCCCGCATCACTGCTGACGCCGCTCCGATCCGCCTGTTGAGCTCCCGCTCCACCATTCCCTCACTCGTGAATAAGATCCCGAGATACTCAATTATATCTGTGACATGCAAATATCGGCTGAAAATATCGACAGGCCGATAAATCTGTCAGGTTCTAAAAAAATTTTTGGTGATTAATATCATTGGAATAGATGCTAGTTGGCCATATTTGCTTTCCCATAGTTCCTTTGGAAAGCATGTGGACCAATCAGAGGTAAGCTGTCATGGTCTCCACCAATTGGAGGCCGCAGCGGCTCTTCCTGTAACTACAGTCCATTTTATTGCTATTTGACTCCCAAGACAGAAGAGAACAGTTTTAGTCCGTAAAGAAGCTTCCTCATTATTAAGTCGAAGTGAGTAAAACTGTGGTAAAGCACTTTTCTAAATTACAAAATGCTTTACATCAACAATAGTGCACACAAAAGGACACCCTGAGTGCAGAGTTGGTAAAGTACATAACAAAGTTTAAGTGCCTACAACAACAGTAAATCACTCACGGAGACTTGAACTTTATTTTCAACGGGTGATTTGTAGTCAACCAGCCATTATCATATGTGGAGACCCCGGCGTGGCAGGCAGTGCAGTCTTCTTCTATTGTTGTGGCGTCTTTGACCCATCAGGCTGTCCAGCAGCTCCAAGGATGGAAGTGTGTCACCAGGTCCAGCTCCACCTTTGCCCGAGTCTTTCTTGCTGTCCCGGTGTTCCTTCTTCAGGTTCTTGAGGTTATTAATTAGGAGTTCTGGCGTCGGGGTGAACCAGCCTTCGCCGTCTCTTCCGCAGGTTCGGCATCTCACTCGCTCTTCCTTGAGCTGCTCTCCAGCTTCACCTGGAATTCTGTCCAGGTCTCCACCAAACATCTCGTCTCCTCAGCAGACCACTGCCCGTTCTTCTTCTCCATACTTCCTTCCCACTCGTCTTCATGACCCAGAATATGACACGCCCACTGAGGATGTCGTGGTTTGTTAAAAACTTTTTTTTTTGTGGTTCCAGCTGAGAAACAACCTTTTAGGTTCTGAACAATTTTTTTCTGGCTTGAGGAAATCTGGTGTTATCTAGTTCTTGAAAGCAGCTTGGTGGATTTGGTTTAGGCTCCTGTCATCATTCGAAACATAAAGCTGTGCGTCATCAGCATAGCAAAGGGATGAAGTCGAATTTCTGGCCCAGTGGGAGCACATACAAGGAGAGCACTGAGGCCCCTAGGATAGAGCCCTGTGGTACCCCATATAGCAGTGGAACAGATGAAGGCACATAATTCCCCATGGACATAAAAAATTTAAAGAATACGCAAACTAATGGAGGACCTTTCCTGAGGTACCAGCATAGGTATTAAAGGTTTGAGGACTTTGTGATTAGCAAATCAATTTTAATTATTTAGCACCCAATCACAACAGAAGTGATCTCATGGCACTTTTTAATTTACAGAGACCCAACAAATCCCCCAGGAGCACTTGGTGATGGCGGCAAGGAAAACCTCCCCTTAAACAGGCAGAAACCCTATTTCTCAGAAATAGGGTAATTGAGAAATAGATTGAATAAAGTTCAAATTTGACCCGAGACCTCGGATCAAGACCGGACATTTTAATAATGGCCAGACAGACGCTATCTCAAAGTGGTGAAACCCCAGGTGATGGATAGGTTAATAATGTCTGGAGTATGAGAGCCAATAGAAGATAAGATATCTTAGAAGGATTGAAAGGTTGAAAGATAGAGCGATAGCTTGAAATTCAGAGGCAAAAGGCTTTGATTGGCTATCAGGAATCCTGAGAACTGAGGTGGTAGACTGTGCGTTACAGGGTTGATGTTCTACAAGTGTTATTAGAGGAACAGGTCCGGGAGAACCAGACATCAGAGCCACAGCTCTGCTCTCGGAGGGTTGACAGGGAGCCATTAGAGGTTCTTGTCTGCATCTAACTACAATTAAATCTAAAGACCTGCAGTTTCGCCCCAAGTCAAAACCAGAAACTGCAGAAGAACAAACACTGAGTTTTGGGACTTTTCCGTCTCCTCCAACTTCCTGGATATAACTTCTTCAGTCTCTCCGTGTTCTGGTCGCGAGTCTCTCCGGGTTTTCCCGGAGCAGATTTCAGCTTCTACACAAACTGTGTGAATTCACGTATCGTACCGAGTCAATTGTAATAAAACCATGTGTATCTCTGCTGATCCCTGCGGGGGAAACTCTGCTGTTTGATTCTCCTCCCGGAGCGGCGTTTGCCCCGCGGAGGACGCCACCAGCTCGTCTGCAGGAGAGGAACAAAATTAGAGCAAAATATAGACAAGAAAAAAAAGCTCTGAACTCGAGAAGAGATGATGATTTACGGAGGATTTGTTGCTAGTCCTTGTGCCTTTGAGGAAATGCTGCTTCCTGTTTCCCATCTCCAAGGAGGTCAAAGGGCGTGAGTCAGCAGCGTGGTGAAGGTCAGAAACAGTCTTCTGCTGCTGCAGCTGTTGTTGTTCCAGCCGCGAGCAAAGGAGCTTCTATCTCAAAGAACTCGAAGCTTTCCAATGTGTGATGTTTGATGAAGAGAGAGAAGCTCCAGGAGATGTCAGGGGACCTCTCTGCTCTCTCAACCCGCCGAGGGGCTCCCTCTCTGGGGCAAAGCTCAGTGGACAGGCCCCTCCTGACCCTGGAGCTCCAGATCTGCCGGTTTCCCAGGACCTCCAACACTCGCATGCGCGCACGCACGCGCGCACACACACACACACACACACACACACACACACACACACACACACACACACACACAATGAGGAAGGTGATGTTGCAAGGGATGTTGAGGATGAATAGAACTAATTAGAGCGTTTGTGTGTGTGAGAGAGTGAGTGTGTGTGTGCGTGTGTGCGTGTGTGTGTGTGAGTGTGTGAGTGTGTGTGTGCGTGTGTGCGCTAACAGCTGCGTAAGTGATTGTCGGAGTCTCTGATTGGCGTGTGAATACCGTAATCAGCGAATGTGAATCAAGAAAACAGATAAATAATGAATAATGATGATAATCATGGTAATCGACTCGATCGCTCCTGGAAGAGTCGCTGCGACTTTGACTTGTAAACCACAAACTCTGCGTTTGTTTTCTTCATCTTTGACTGATTTATGCTTCCTGTATTTCAAAGACCCCTCAGCCCCCCCCTCCTCCCACAGAGAGGAAGAGGAGGAGCAGGTGGATGGAGGGAAGCTGCTGAGGAAGAGTAAGTGATATTCATATTGAAGCTCTAAATGTGCTGGTGGTGTGTTCAGGGGTCGCGGGAGCGTCGGCCATCATTGCTGCATTGGTGGAAAATGTCACGACTGCTGCAGGTTCTCTGAAGCAGAAAATGAAAACCGTGTAAAACCTGGTTCCTGCCTGACCTGGTCTCGATGGAGGTTCTGTAGAACCCTCTGTGATGTGGAGCATCTGTGTTCCAAACAGTCAGGTCCAAAAGGCTGCCGTGAGGATGAATGAGGCTTTGTAAATTTGAATATTTTAAAGTCTTTAATTTCATGCATTCTGATTATAATAATTTATTCACGATCATTTCGGGAGCTCTTACAGAGCAAAGTATTGGAGGTCCGTCTGGTGTGAAATACGGGGATGGATGAAGATTGATGTCATGGGGGTGATTCCTCTGGTTTTGTTGAGGAACATTAGCTACTAATTCCCCTTTTCTTTTCATGTGAAATATCGTGTGAGGCACTCTGAGTCCCAAGAAATACAAGGAAAATGGGTGCCTGTCGTTTATTATATTTGGCTTATGAGCGTTGGAAATCCCAGACCTTGAGAGTCCTTGAACATACCCAGAAGAACGACATTTATAAAACACCGTCCTAAAAAGAGTATGACTGTCTCGCTTTGTGACACTGCGACATCAGTGACCTTTAAAACGGGAGCAGCTTCATCATTATCTTTCATTTTATCATTATCATTATGCAGTTACTGTTGAAAACTGTGATTGACCCCTAGAATAATGCTTATATTATAGTCTGCAGTATAAATTATCATCATAACGGCTCCTCAAAGTTGAAGCCAACAGGCCTCCGTCTGCTCCCTGGTGGCATGGCTGCGGTACAGCTGATAAGCCCCGCCTCCTCCACGTTAGCGGGCGGGACTTGGACCGAACTACAAGGTCAACTTCATGTCATTTTTTCATCATCACACTGATGTTTGTTCAAGGGCTCATTTTTCTGCTAAGTTTGATTTTAATGATGTTATCTGATGTTATCAAGAAAGGGGGCGTGGCTTGGTGACTGGCAGCTGCTCTGAGTGACATCCAGGAAGTGGTGGAGGCGTTTACGCACGTCTGTTTAGGAATCCTACATGAGAGAGTGGAGAGGACGCGGAACACTGACTTTATATTACTGTTATTGACAAAAAAAAAAAAGTTTTGAATGTTGAAACTGGTGATTGAGGTGGGCGGGGCCTCAATCCTGCCACTCCATTTCCTGATCGCTACCGAGCAGACTCAGATTCTGAATGACATCACCAACACAAGATGGCGGCGTCTGTATCTGGGATGTTTTGGCTTCATTGTTGTACGGCGGGAGGAGGCGGGAGGAGGCGGAGTCCACGCGACAATAATCTGTCTCTGATTGGACAAACAAAGAGCCACCGAGTGAGTTTGCCTCGCTGCTTTCATGTTTCTCATTTACATTCATTGAGGAAAAAAGAGAAACAATATGGCTTGAAGGACAGCTGGAGCTTATTACAAACACACACACGCGCACACACACACACGCACGCACACACACACACACACACACATGCACACAGCAGCAGCTCATAAATGATTAATGTAATATTTGTGTTTGAACTCTCAACGGTGATCGTGCCGAAGGACGATATTGTTTCCCCGCCGAGGCGAAGAACCACCAGCCGCCTGAAAACACCAGCGGCTGAAAACACCAGCGGCTGAAAACACCAGCGGCTCAAAACGCATGAAAACGCCAACGCATGAAAACGCCAACGCGTGAAAGCGCCAACGCGTGAAAGCGCCAACGCGTGAAAGCGCCAACGCATCAAAGCGCCAACGCGTGAAAACGCCAACGCTAGAAAACGCCAACGTGTCAAAGCGCCAACGCGTGAAAACGCCAACGCGTGAAAACGCCAACGCGTCAAAGCGCCAACGCGTCAAAGCGCCAACGCGTCAAAACGCCAACGCGTGAAAAC
>CAAKHG010034443.1:7691-27836 GCA_901007715.1 Dactylopterus volitans
GGGGGAGGGGGGGGGGGGGGGGGGGGGGGGCTGCTGGGGTGCATGTAGGTGGTCGCCTGCAATGACTAGAAGGAGCACGAGAGGGAAGACGCGTCGATCGAAAGTCTTCCTCCTCTTATTGATCGTGTTAGGACCATAAGGGCCAAAGACCTTCAGGCTCGGCAGAAGAACATTCGGAGGTAGAGTGGCCGTGCGAGTATATTATCAGATGGTTCTCGACAGGAAAGGGAAAGAAAAAAGAGAAAAAAACACCCAACCTTTTACTCAGCTTCCTGACATTTAACAAGACATTACTGATTTATAAGGAGGCTGTGATACATATCAGATATCCAGTGACACCATGGAGGCAGCAGACCCGCTGGCTAGCAGGGTGCATCCTTATTGTACATCGTTAAATAAAAGCCTATTATTCTATTCTAGGCACATATGTGTTGTGCACATATAACACCGGGCAGGTCTCCGGTTTCAGAGAAAATGTCCAGACATTCCATCCCAAGTTGTTAATTTGGTGGTATGAGGCGGCCTCATCAATCCAGGCGGATGAATTATGGTTAGTTTGTGCAAAGTTCATCATGTCCAAGTTAAACAGCGTCACTGTGCACGGAAAAAACGGCCAATGAGGCTCTTGGACGTTTTCACACGCCGAGCAGCACCCGACGCACGGATGGGCCCGTTTGGACCCCACTGGCATCATCATCATCATCGTCCTGGCATGAAGTGCTGAAGCGAATGCATTTATTTTGACAGGAGAAACAACCGCATTTCACCCGGCGGTCTGAAACCATCACAAACACTTGTGGCAGAAAAGTTGAAATAACAAAAAGAAATGACAGCCACGTCGGTGCCAAACGCAGGGAGCAGAAGCGGTTTTTGTTGTTGTTTTTTTTTCCCTTCTTCTTCCAGCTTTTGTTTTTCTGTTTCGCTTTTTTTCTCCTCAATTTAACCGTTGGTGGCTGAGGCAGAGAGAAGGGGAAAAAAAAAAAAATATATATATATATATATATATATATATATATATATATATATATATTTGACAACAGAAATCTGCTGATCCGAGACAAACCTGGCCGGCTCCTGGCAGACGCCGTGCGTGCGCGTTTGAAATAGGATCTGGACAAGCCCACCGATGAAAAAAAACACGCAGATGAATCGCTGCCAAAGGCGCCTTGGTGCCGGAAATATCTCGAATTGGTGCCGCTAACGCGTTTCAAACCAAATGAAGGATAAAACCCTGGCAAGAAGGACGTATTCTTCTTAATTTGCAAATGTTCCTCTAATGCAAAGCTCCATTTACAGTCTCCATTTTCCTCAGAAGCCTCGATTAAAATGCAGAACACCTGTACCTGCTTGAAAAGACCCCCCCCCCTCCATTAACCACCACTACAAAGTAACACCACCGCACGAAGCACGAGACTGAAGAACGAGCGCCGGTCGGAACTTCCCACAATCGTGATCAAAGGTCGCGACGAGCAGAGTGCATGCAAATATTAGATAGATTCTATTTACCAGCAGATTCAGCTTAATTTGTGTTAACTTTCACTCTGCATGATAAAAAAGGCCTGCAGCGTTTTATTGCCTCACACATTTCAGTGTGTGTGTGTGTGTGAGAGAGTGGGGATGAGAATAAACTGGCTGCATCCGCGAACAGTAATAACTCGTGTGTGTGTGTGTGTGTGTGTGTGTGAGAGAGAGAGAGAAAGGAGAGAGAGAGAGAGACGGGCTGCAGCGGCGGTGGGTTTAAATCTGACTATATCACATGCGAATGAACAGCAATATCAGGCGCGTACTCCGTTTATAATGTACGATATTAGTCAGACTTACACTCCGGCAAATCCAATATTCAAGTATTGCAGCCGCTTGGTCTGGCTGCTGCTGCTGTGTGTGTGTGTGTGTGTGTGTGTGTGTGTGTGTGTGTGTGTGTGCGCGCGTGTGTGTGTGTGCGTGTGTGTGTGCGTGCGTGTGCTTGGAGTGAATCAGGAAGGATTAGATGAGCCGTTCTTTGTCACATGAAAGAAAGTTGCACCGTTTGCAAAACAAACCAGGTGCTTCTTTAATAGGTGCGAAAATAATACGAGACATTTTACAAAATTAAATCATGATACTAAGTTTGTTTTGTTTTTTGTTTGTTTTTTTTTAATTTTGGAGATGGTTGCAAAGTCTGTAATGGAGATTTGTGAAATCAGGAGCTATTGGACAGTGGAACAGTGCTGCATTATGGTTTGCTGTTATGCTGCGTTGCCACCATGCAGTTCAGTTCGGGACCGTTTGTTCCATTTTCTGAAGTTGTGGATGGTACTAAAGAACCCGGACCGCCCTGATTTTGGTAACCCCTCTGTTGGGGTACCAGGCAGGCTGATCTCATACCTACATGGTGGGGCGAGACACGCTGCAGTCGCTGGCTGGTCACACAGGTCGAGACGTGACGGTGGGGATAAACCACAAACGCGCCATGTTTGAATATATCACAGATTTCACGAGCGGGGATTCCGGACTCTTCGTTTTTCTGTGGGAAAATGGAAGCGTGTGATCGCATTCCTTGGACCAACCCCAGGAAAGCGCAGGCATTCTGTACAGCGAGGAACCAGAAGGTTCTCCAGCTGGCCTCCCGGAGAGGCTGCGGAGGGCTTCCAGCCAACGGCCGAGCGACCGCGGAGCAGAAGCTAAAAGCTCCGCAGTGATTATCGTGGTGTCAAGACCACAACAGCCGGAGTGTGTGGACGGGAAGACCTGGAGGAGGTTCCACATGATGACAATCTGGAATAGATCCCGCCTACCATATACTGTATCGTGTGTGGTGGAAACGCAAACTGGATCCAGGGTTTACGGCTCTCAAGTGCAACGTACCAAAGTGAACCGAACTGCTTGGTGGAAACGTGGAACCTGCCACGCCAAGCAACAGAAGGTTCTCGACTCGCTGTCGTCACTGATGCTCAATCACACGGGCAGTTTTCAGTAACATGCATGTGTCGATCCCGAAGACCCGAGTGTTTATCGCAGAGCAAATTCAGAGAACGTTTTTGCTGCAGTAGATTGAGCCTGCAAAACCTTGACGGTCAAAGAGATAAATAGTGTGTGGTCCCCGGAGGGTGAAAAGGGGGGCTCCGGAGCGCCGCCCGCCCTGTTAAATAAGACGGCTCGCTGACGGCGAGGAAGCACCTTTGACGGGAGTCGGAACGCTGTCCTTGGTTCAACCTGGATATCCACGACCTAGACTGAGAACATCCCTGAATCTTAACTTTTAAAAACAAAACAAAAAATAAAAATAAAAAAAGATATTTCTGAGTTGGCCAACTAAGGGCGGTTGAATCAGCGCGGCAGATAAGCGGCGCCGCGTTTGATTAAAACAGACTCTCCCTGTGGGAAAGACGCCGCCATTGTTCTGACTGAACAACAACCTTGCAGACAGTGAAAAATAAACCGGGCATAAACGAGGCCGTCCGCTGAATTTTAACAAGGTGTTCAGGTGCGACGCCTGCGAGTGCATTTCGGCGGAATTTATGTCTCCATGCCAAACTCTGAAGGAATGACAGGCGGATGAATTATCGCTGACATTTATGGACGACTTGGATCCCCGGTCGCCGAAACGGAGAGACGATCTCACCCGGAACATTTGAATATCCTTGCACACTGTCAACAATTAATGGATAGTACATGGTTTGACGGTGTAGTTAATCAGGCAACGTCGCCGGTTTAAAAAAAAACACAAAAAAAAACAATCTTGCACAGAGCAGCTATGTGATATCACTCATTTATCCTCAAACCGCCTCCTGGCTATAATGGAGCTTTAGTGGAGGAGGGATGCTGGTGCCAGCCGCTAATTGGACACATGAAAAGACTTGTGGTCGTGTTGCACCACCCCATCACTTTCCATTGATGGCACCTGCTGCGGTGACTGATCCGCGCACAGAGGTGTGTGTGTGTGTGTGTGTGTGCGTGTGTGTGTGTGCGTTTGTATCCATCAGTATTCTGATTGTCGTTCTCCCGCTCTTTCTGCTGACCTCCATTTTTAACCGAGCGCCATCCCAGAGAGGAAGTTCAGCGCCGGCGGATCCGAGGCGGCGATCCGGTGGAAGGAAGAGGGGAGGCGAAAAGGTGTGTGTGTGTGTGTGTGTGTGTGTGTGTGTGTGTTGGGTGCGCGCGCGTGTGCGTGTGTGTGAAGGGGAAAGAAGGCTCATCACCTTTCGTCTTTTCATGCCACTGAGCAGCTTCACCCGGGGTTAATTGAAAATCTGGGGGGTTCTGTGGCGACGCGGCGGATGAGACACAGGAAATGCTAATGAGCTGTGGAGTTATTCATCTATTTATGTGTTTGTGTTTATTTATTAATCGGCAGTTTTTGCAATTTTTCGAGGGGGAAATTTTAATGAAGGAACCCCGCGCGGAACCCGAGCTCCAGCTGTTGCGATTGATGGTTCAAATCTTTGTTGTTGTTTATTTCCGTCCTCCTAGGAGATATTTTTGAAATAAAATAATTTTTCAGATGGCAATATTCTGGCCATTTCCATACAGAGGAAAAAAAAAAAAAAGAAAAAAAAAAGATTATGACTGCATTACCATAAGCTGCTGTTAAATTATGCCCGTGGCCAAATCTAGTGATACTGAAGTATCTGTGCTTTGGGTTTAAATTAAACTGGAGTCTCAACAAACTTTGGGTAAATACAAAACTGAGAGGAGACGCAAATAAAAGCTCATACTGTGCCTGAAATTGTGCATATATATATATATATATATATATATATATATATATATATATATAAAGAAGCACACAAATCTCTCACACACAGCCAATTAAAATGTGCACAACAGCAACATCAGCAGACACCGGAGTGTTTGATTGGACGAAAGCTGGAGAGAAAAGAGCAGAGGAGGGCGGGGGGGGGGACATGTGAAGGGCATACGTGCCACGGCGAGCGCTGTCCTACACCCACTAACACACACACACACACACACACACAAGCGCGCGCACACAAGCACTCTCAAAAAAAAAAAATCCACTCCACGCCCGCGTCACTGTCCACACACTCACACACACACACACACATATATATAGCTGGATTCCCGGAGATTTGGCTGCCAAAAGCAATCTGACTGGTAACAGCATCTGTGGGATTAGCCTTTATCCCATCCAGGGCTAAACCGACCCTGCTAGCTGGGACCATCACGCTGCCTCTCCAGGCCTCAGCGGAAGCCTCCTAACGCGGCCGAGCAGGTAAAATTTGCAGGCAGAGGGGGAGAAGTTGGTACCAGTGGTGGACGGCCGGCCGGATCCGATATGGAAATTGCGGAACCTGAGACACCCGGAAAGCGTCGTTCATGCCCCCGCCCGCATGTCTCCATCGATTGAGTCATTGACCTTCGCTGCCTCTCCACTTGCCACATGAATGGGTAAATGCAGCTAGTACGCCAGATGGTGGAGAGAAGCAAGAAGCGTCCACCAGGACAAGAAAACTGATATTGAGAAGAAGAAAAACACTCCAAAAGCTGCCAGAGGGGGAAAAAAACATAGCAACTTCAGAGACTCATATTTCATATCTTAAAAAAAAAAAAAAAAAAACGCCAACCTTGACATTAAAACTGCTGCATGTTTACAATGGGATGTAGTGCATTCCACTCGTATGCACTGTGGTGACCAAAATATTAGGGACACCTTCAACAGCATCACAAATTACAGTCCCAATGACGTTCATTCAAGCTCCTAAATGGTGAAGCCAAAAGAGCTCAGCCGCCCCCTATTGGTTGGATGCAGCACAGGTCATAAATCAAGCCCCCTCCGTGTTAGCAGGTGAAACACGGCGCAAAATAATGCGAGTTGAGTTTTTCCTAAATTTGAGTTTTATACCAAGTTTGCACCCTAAAGAATATGAGTGGTATGACCAAAATATTAGGGACCCCTCTCAGTGTAGCCCAGCACAGTCCAACAGCGTCACAAACTACAGTCCCAATAACAATCATTCAAACATGTCAACACCTTTCTCACACACATTCAATCACAATCCAACTGAAGGGAGAACTGATTGCAGGGCTGTTGTATTATACTCTATGGTGGACACGCGGTGGTCGTAATCTTATGGCTGATGGGTGTGTGTGCAGCTTTCTTGGTGACAGTCGGCTCCTCTGCGTCTGCAAATATACAGTTAACACAGTTTAGGCTGCACTGCGGCACGCTAATATATAAAATCAATATTTGTAATATTCTAGCTCTGATTATGTAATACGCTTGCAATAGTGGATATTGACAAAAAACATTAAAAAAAAAAATCAATGCAAAACAAGGCCTATGCAAGCAATATAATAATAAGGAGATGACAGAGCCCAGGAACATCAAGTTTGGAGCTTCTCGGTGTTCGCTGGGTTTTTGTCAGAACTCATTTAGTTCATGGCTGGAAAGTTTTGACTGTGTGACATCAATTTAATTATTAAATATTAAAAAAAAAAATTGTAAGATTAATTTGTGTGTGCGAAGGAATTTGAAATGAAAACACTCATTGTCCGGCAGAATTCGCACTTACACGCACTTGATCAGCTTTGGTGAAAAACCACACTGGGAGAGGAAGCCAGCCACATGAAAGCGGCAGAGGAGCGGAATATATCATCATAAAGTTGGGATTTTTGAATACGTGCTGAAGAAAGGAGAGATTTGTCATGTCCTTGAACGTCTCATCTCCATTGTGCATCCCCTGAGGAGTCGGTCCGACTGAGGCAGGTGAGGTGATGTGAAAAATTAGACGAGCGGGACCGAACACATAACACCGCCAACTGCTTTATGAAATAAATTCACAAAGGCTGATTGAGCTAAATTATAACCGCTTGCACTGTCATTAAATCTTTAGTTTCGCTCCTCTTAGATGGACTGTGTCTCCTATCGAGTCCCCGAGGCTCTCGCAGTCTCTCCACAGCCACAGGGAGATGACGCTTTTTTTTTTTTTTTAAAGATTAAAACATACATTAAACTTTCTTGAATTTCCTGACATAAAGTCATGAAAAATGCAGGACGGAATTCTCCCGCCGCTCGCAGGCGAGGGTTTTCTCACGTTGCCGCTTGACCCGAGATTCAGCAGGCGACGACGACAGCAGCACCTCCAGAGACCATCTGCATTTTGCATTCACTGCATCAAAGCGTCAAATATTAAATGGCGCTCAGGCAAATGCGCACTTTTAATCTGGCGGGATCATTTTAAACAAATTTTTCCGGTTTGTACGTACCGTATTCTTTTCTTTCCCCTTCTATTTTTCCACTATTTTGATGGCAAATAAATAGCATGTCAATCTATTTTAGCGACCCAAGCTCTCCTGCTATTTGCTTTTGCGAGGCTCATCGTCTCCGGGAAGCAGGTTCACGACCGCTCTTGGAAAGTCTCACAACTTTACGGCCATTACAGCCACAAAGAGAGCCGCCATAACTGACACGTGTTGACTCCTGCAGCCCAAAATGGCTTAATTTTCCAGATAACCCGCAAAAATACTGAGAATTCCGACTTAACCGCGATGGTGAGAGAGTGTGTGTGTGTGTGTTTGTGTGTGTGCGGTTGACAATTTATTAATAAGAGACTCCCGGCCCTAGGAATCTCTTAAATCTCAATTCCCAAAATACATAAAAGATAACAGAGGCGAGGAGCGGGAGGGCACAGCGACTGGCAGGCTTTGCTGGAGCCGCAGCGTCTCCGGATTTATTTATATCAGCAGCCTCATGGCCTAAATATTTAGCAAAGAGCCGGCTTCAAAAGAGGACCTCAAAGGCGAGTCCCTACCTGGCCCGGGCTAATGCTCGTTAAAATTAGAATAACCTGCACACAATGTTCGGCGGGCGACGGGAATAAGGGGAAAATAAAATAGAGAGATTGAGAAAAAATTCTCGGCTCACGTTCGCATAATGGGGATTTCTCCAGTCAGGCGGTCCTGAGAGGGCCCCCTCAAATCTGGCAAAATAAAAAAAACAAAAAACAAATGGAATAATGAGGCCCCCAGTGATCCCCGTTTGTGCTGAGACTTGCTGTGTCGCAGGGGCGCGTTGATGGCGCTGGAACCCGTTTTAAATAAACAGCTTTTATCGGCCGGGGAGGGGGCCGGGCGGTCGCTACGTCCTGCTTTTATGCTGGCTGCTACTGACTCCCCCTTTACTGTATCTCGCCTTTTTTTTCCTTCGTTTTCTCCGTCCAATTACAGCACGGCATCACACCGCCGGGCCCCTCCTCGCCCTCGCGGGTGCGTTAAACAATGAAATCTGCTGCAATTATTTCCTGTTTGAGGCTGGGATTTTATTTGCTCCGGTGGTCCAATTTTTAAAGAAGGAACCTTGACTCATCCTGTTAGTCTCAATATTACGTTCTAGTGCAAACGGGGGGCGGGGAAGGGGGCCGGGCGGCGCAGAACCCAACGGACAATCTGCGACAAAAACGATCCCCCTGGAAAACATTAAAAGGCGGCCATTTATGAATCAATCTCAAGGCGCCGTTCGCCTCGGCTCCAGAAGAGGGCGCCGCCTGCGTTCGGCGGGGCGTGAAGGCCTCAGTTTGACCGCTGCGGACCTCGAGATGAGGGTCGGCGTGACTGCGAGTCAGGTGTTTCTCGCAGGTTCGAGCGCAGTGCGGGGACCCTCCGGTGCCACCTCAGAGGGCAGATGACTGACGCAGTGAAGCTGCCAAAAAATAACTGTGACTGTGACACACCTGCATCTTCATAAGGAACAAAATGCAACAACCGGACCATCCATAAGAATCTCGTGGTGGCTAATAATCACTGAAGCTGCTGCCTCCTACACCGAGAACGGACTCTGGGTCCCGGGAAGCTCATGCTCCTAAGTTTTCCTAATCACTGCCGATGATGACTTTCGGCCACGCAAGTTGCAAAAAAAACCCCTGCTTACAGTTCCGAGTGCCAAAGTGCTGCATCCAACCTGCGGTGTCATTAGTGCCGTCGTCCCTCCTCCCCTCCGTAACTGCCCCTCCCGCCCCCCCAACACCCCGCTGGGACTCGCCCGTCGTAAGATTCGGATATTTTGGGGAAATGAACTTAAATATTTATCACGGATGATCAAATGCAATATTCCTTTGATGCCAACGATCTGTGTACTTGGAATACACCCCAAGGACTTTATCAGAACAACAAAGCATTTGAGAGTGATCGATTTTGAACTTCTCCATGCAAGAAGGGCAATTTCACGATGTTGGGAAAAAGGTAGAACCGCCATCGCTGGTGATGTGGAAGACGGAGCTGATGGAGACTGACAAACGTTGCTAAAGTTAGACAGTCTGTTGGTAGTTGGGACTCATTTATTTCCTTCTTGACCAACGAAACAAACAACACTGACTGCAATTTTTTTTTATTTTATGCTATTTTATTAAATTTATCCAATTTATTGTATTTTACTGAATTAGTCAGTTATCATTAGTCAGTTATCAGTTTTGTTCATTATCAATTAGTTTTCTTTTTTGAGACTTTGTAAACATTTCACTGTTTCGAGGGATATACTGTATATATCTATACATATATTTATATCCATTTTATTTTATTTACAAATATTTATATATATCTAAAAATGTTTGTGAAATTGACACAAGCGGGGTTTTTCGGCCAGTGGGGGAAGCCGGTCTTAATGGTTCAGATCGCATCCTGTTAGTGTCCAGTTCCCTTGGAAAGGCACCAACAAACAAAGTTCAAAGGTCAGACCGCAACATTTTTAAAGGCAGCCAATCATCTATTTTGTCCTTCCATCGCTGAACCGTTGATGACCGCCGCTCGGCGGCACATGCATGGACCCATGATGCCTCGAAACCTGGACGTGACACTGCGGTCCGTTTGAGGTGGAAGGTTGCCGGCATCGCTTCTACAAGCAGCCACCTTCAGAAAAACGTTGGATTTTATTGACTTTTTTTTGGAGCGTATCTATAAAAATATCTGGCGAAGCTGGGCTAATCCCAACAAACCAAACCATTTCAATGTTACAGTAGCTGAATGACAACGTTAGCGGTGTTTATTTCTCTTCTGCCTTTCAAAATTGCATTTCAAAAAACAAAAAAAAAACAAAAACAAAACATTGTGAGGGCATGAGACAAAGAGAAGAGGTTTGATGGGCTGGGAGTCGACCTTGACTTGTTCTCCCGAGACGGCGTTTTCTGTTTCTCTCTTCACAGTTAAAGCAGCTAAAACATCAAAAAAAAAAGGAAGTTGGTTTTGCGGTGTTACCTTAAGGGAGGCGCAGAGCAAATGAGGATAAAAACATGAGCGGATGCATGGAGGGATAAAAAAAAAAGGGAAAAATGGGAGGAAACGGGGAGGGGCCGAGCGAGCGGATCAAAGTGGCCGGGCCGCTTCCGAGCCAGAGCTGGTGACGGACATGAAATAAACATGACATTTATGAAATTTGCAGGGCTAATGTGAGCTGCAGAGACATGTGAAGTGTATGTCGGTACATAAGGCAGCAAGGGTGCATTAGAGGGAAGTGCTCATTTATTTTGCACGCTCCACCACCTTTAATTCATACGTTGCACAAACTAACTCACTGTCGCACACACACTCGTGCGCACGCAAACACACACACACGCCCCTCTAGACCTCATATGACTCGCCCGGCCGTTTCCGAGATAAAAATGATGTGAAGGAAAAATGTATCCGGGTGAACGTAAAGTATTTTCTTAGTGCATCAGTTTCCGCAGCAGCTCTTACTCTTTTCCCCGGCACCTCCACATTTCCCCAGGGTGTCTTTCTGAGTCTATCAAGGTGGACTGAGGTCACGGCTCTTCCATTTAAACACTATAGCCGAGAATATTATAGCAAAGATGATTTCCTCTCCATCTCGGACTATGTCTCTTGAATTCCCCCGACAGTTTTCTCACAGACACTGGATTCATTTTTCTTCTTTGTGTTTTATAACGTTTCAATTTTCCCTTAAACCCTCCTTTTTCCCCCCCTTCTTCTTCTGCTCCTCGCCGACTCTTGAGGGGAATCAGACAAAATAATGGACGGATAGACAAGACATCAGTCCCAACGTGGGTATGACCCCTAAAGAGATGGCGGCAACGCCATCACAACATGCTCGCCTGGGGGCAAACGTTAAGACACGGAGTGGCACTTCTACGCTGGCGGGCAGACTCAGACTGAGGCGCAACCGTGAACTCATGCTCTCATTTACCCCCTCCCCACAAAATAAATAAATATACATAAATAAATAAAATTAGCATTTTTGCCAGCCAAATGTTAAGACAGCGGTTATTAAGTGTTGACTGATTGGTGGCCATGAACAGCGCCGGCGATAACGCGGCAAAGCGGAGGCGAGGGGAGACATTCGGCTGCCCCGGCGCAACACAGCTGCTTGTGTAGATAAGAGCGAGGCACGCGAGGCGCAGAATGGCTGGATTTTAAGGCTGGTAGACCCTCACACACACGCACACCAGCATACTTTATCAATTATGAAAGCCAAATATGACATTAACTGTAATGAGGTGGTAATGGATGTCTGACTTAGGAATCACCCTGCCTTTGAAACCCACAGACTTCCTTATATACAAAAAGAGCCGGGGTACTTAGAGACATGCATACTCCCACCTCGCACACATCTGACAGGTCTCATGCTGCGAACGTCAGCATTGTGTCAAAGGGAGATCCTCTTCCTGGTGCTAAGAGGATTGGCTGGCTAAAGACCAGTGACTTTGAAGGCTGCAGACGCCCTGATGTAGCTCCACAAAGAAAGAGAGGGCCAAATCAGTGGAGCTGGCAAGCTGAGCGAGGGGTGGGTGGGGTGTTGGGGGGGGCCCGAACTGCGTTTAACAATCTCGCTGTCGTCTAAAGTCTGCCATTGAACGCAGCGGTAGAAGTTCAGAGCCAGGCTTTATCCGCGGGCGAGGTCTTTGCCTGGATCCATCCACCGCGGAGGGCTGTTAGCTCCACCGCCGTCAGTCGGTGTGTTCATCCGCCTGGAAGCCGGATCACCAACGACAATGACAATACCTGGCCGATCTACATGGAACTCGCTGGAGAGGCGGAGCATGGAGGAAGAGAGAACCAATTAAATCCTGGCGCAGATTAAGGGGTTTTTGATTGATCCACTGATAAGATCTACAGTGTTTTATGTGGATGTAAGTTTAAGTGAAGGGGAACTTGTCCAGTGATGTTGGTAAATGCCATCAACTGAAGTCATTATTGTGTGCAATATACTGACTGGGTTCTTCATACATGGACCAGTATGCAGTGGGTGGCAAACCTCCGATGCCAAACTCCCAAAACCCCTCTAAAACCAGCGCGCCCAGCGGTGGTACGGCAGCAGCGCTGTTGGCTACCCGGAGAGGAACACTGCGACACCAGTAACCTTACATTTAATGCTGCACGCACTGAGGACTTCGGCGCTTCCACTGACTACTTTTGTTATCAGCGCTGCTTGGACATTCACATGAAAAGCGGTGGATTTTCCAACATGGGTGGGTTGTCGGCCTTGGCAGCGCTACACATTCCCAAAAGTGCCTCTCGGGAGCGTTCATTTTCTTCAGGCACGAGATGTGCTCAGGAAATTTAGGAAAAAAAAGGCTGAAAGGACTTTTTTTTGGACTATGTTTCACAGTGACTGTCGACTGCGGAATACCTTCATGTTCTTTGCCTACTTACACCGAGAATAAAAGACAAAGCTCAAGATAAAAGAATCAGAGTGATGTTCACTGAGGCTGGGAAGGATTAGAACCATTTAGTCGCACTGAGCATCTCAAATGTTGACGTTTGGGATTTAGAGCTGTCATCGGACATCTACTTGTGCGCTCGCTTGACATGTTACTTCGCGTGCTTCCTGCTACGCGGCGCACATTTTAGGCCATGGAGGTTCTGCTCCCGGTCCGGCGCTGCACTGCTACTGATTCTCTCAGTAGCAGCCTCACCTCGTGTGTTCCTACAGATGGGCGCTTAGTGCAGCCAAGCGTCGCAGGCATAAAATAGACAGGTACAGATCCACTCCCGCAAGGGCAGTGAACCATTCCTCCATGCTATGCACTGCTGAGCTAACATCTTTTTCTGTGCAAAGTGACTCCAACCCCCATGCATATTCACAAGGACATCCGTTATAAGGCAGCGCGCTTCCAACGCACAACCCCTAACACTAATTTTCGATGGTGTTTGCCTGTCATTTCGGAATTAACGGAAAATCATTGCAGAGCACAGCGTTTTAATCCGGTCATAAAACTTTCATGCGTCTCTCCACTTGTCATGCAGACATCTCCCCTAGAGCTGATAATTAGTGCTAAAATTGTATTTACAGTGTGAAACACTGTAACTACAGGCAAAGTAAATCACGGGAATAACCCCATTAGAAAACACCGCAAAGCCTCTTAAACTGAGCGACTGTGATGCGATGCACTATTGTATGGATTTGTCTATGAATAACCACAGCTGATTTCCCTCCAACCCTCAGGCCCATTTAGGGCCAAATCTATTTGAGTATGCAAACCGCTCCTGCATGCCCATATTTGTAATTCACAACAGATAAGATTCAGAATGCTCGTACAAGATATTAATCCCAGATGCCTTTGCTGAACAACATTAGGAATCTAATGTCGCCTCTTGCAGCACATTTCTCTGCGTTTTCCCCATATCCCCCCATCAACCTTCCTGTTCCATATGGTTATATCCATCAACTACCGAGACATCGATCAGCCTCAGCGTTACTTTCTTCTCTGTCTGCTTGCTAGGTCGGGCTCATAAAACATCCAAGACATTATTGTGCATTAGACAATAAAGATGTGCTGCAGGGAAAATCCATTAGCTTCTATAGAGAGAGGTGGCATGAATAGAAACGTCTGAGGTCCTGACTGAGATGATCCATCTTGCTCTCTCGGGCCGACGCGCAACAGCTTTTGTGCTTCAGGTGAGCGAACATGTGTTACAAAGGCGGCCAACTTTTCCAGGGCGGATTTGCATACGAGCGCATGGGAGCAGCTAACGTCATTATGCGACTGGGTTTCATTAATGTGCAATGAGGAGACGTCATTGGGAGCATTCTTCTCTCGGCCTATTTCTACCTTTGCACTTCATCTTTCTCCGACTGTCGCGCCTGCGCGTCTTTTTAACGTGGCGATTCTGACCACGTCCGACACTTTCATCCACAGTTTGTACCCTTGCACGCACATGCGGGGGTTGTTCTCGCGTTTGTGCGGTGAAAGTTTACCCGCCCATTCTCAGTGCGAGACCATTGTAACGGTCATTAAAATAAATCAACACACATCTCTCTCTGAAGCAGATTTAACAAAAGGTGAACCTTGCAATTTACACCTTCCTGGCAAATGCAACTGAATCGGGTCCTTCTCAGCTCGAGGACGGACCCGAGCACCCTAATTAACTCACAGCCTTTTATGGTGACAGACAAAAGTCACACTAATGTTCCTGACAGGTGGGGTTATTACAGGGCTGTTGTATTGTACTCGCATTGGCAAAGCACCTCATAAATTGGCAAGCCAGTGAAAAATACTACAACGTCTTAAATATCCCATGAATGCTGAGAGTATTCCCATTCGCTCAACCGGTGGGGCGGTTATTTTTGTACCCAAGAAGTTTTCTTCCGAAGCGGAAGCCGTCTACCAGCCTTCCGGATGAGTCTGATCACAGTCCAGGTGGGAGACTGTCATGGTATTTACTGGATGCATTTTCAATCGCGAGGAACCCTTTCAGTTTAATGACTCGTGTGGTTCAGCGTCACCCTCACAACAAATGTCTTGCCAGGCTACGAGTGAGGCTCTAATAATGGCAAATTTTGCATATTGTTGGGTATAATTACCCACACAGTCTCCACGGAGGGCTGCGGACCTTTTCGTCTAGTTGAGCTTTCAGCTATACGGGGACTCAACCGAGCATGCTTGCCGTTCTGCAGCGGCACTCTGACATTCATTCAGCTCTACTGGGAGCTGCCCAGAAAGATCAGACAGCCAAAGCTGGTCACTGCGCAAACACACTGCAACAGTTGCTCATGTGCCTTGGCTGCCTCCCTCTCGAGATAACTCTGCTATTCTGTCTTCTGTCACAACAGAGCCTCTCTAACCTCAAGGTTACTGTCCACGCCTACTTAATTTCTCTGTCAACTCTCATTCATCCACTTGATTAATTTCACCATCTCTCTTTCATACTGTAATTTCTGCCAAATTCCCCTCTCTTTGGCTCCCTCCCCCTATTCCTTGTCATTGTGCTTCGACTGGGCAACAAACCCAGGCTAATGCGTGTTCTTCTCTCACACAAGGGGTGGCCTCCAGGGACGAGTGCTATCAGGCAGAAGAACTCAGTGCATCGTCTTCTGCCTTATACGTTTTTAATGACTGGGGACAAGCAGTTCTCCCCTTGCTCTATCACTGTTTATTCATAAGCCCACATCTGGAGGAAAACTTGACATTGAACTCATACGGTCTCCCCTGTTTTAAATGTGTAATGTGTATGTTTCTGTGTGGGAGTATAGTGGAATCAACAACCGAGCGTTTATTTAAAGTCGAAGCCCGGTTACCCTGTTTAGGAAACCGGTCCAGGTGTCCTCCAGTGGCAATGACCAACCGCTGATTACATTTACCAGGGTTTTTAAACACGCCAAATATGACTTATTGAGGTGCGTCTTTTCAGATCAAATAATTAGGTCAAATAGTTGAAACAACACGAGGTCTGAAAAGCACCAAAAAGGTGTCAGTTTTAGCTGGTAACTTTTGTGGTGTCGTTCACAAGGTGAAGATTGAGCTTTGGCTAAGCAGGTGGATCATGGAGGGTCGTGGCTGGTGGAGTAGGGGGATAGACGGGTGGGGATGGGGGGGGTTACCAGTGACTGCAGGACTGCAGGACAGGCCCACTGAGGTGAAAATGAGGATAAGCCAGAAGGCGAGGCTGTCAGTTTACCAGTGGATTTTACATTCCAACTCTTTGGGTAGCGACTGAAAGAATGAGACGGCGGACGTAAGCTTCCGAAACGACTTTCCTCTCTCGAGCGGGTGGACTGTAAAGATCGTGTTAGTAGCTCAGACATCCCTGGGATCGTCTTAGAGGCCCTAAGAAAGCCCCGGAACGCATTCGAGAAATGCATGGCTCATCAAGTTTGGGAATGCCCCGGGGTCCTGCTGGCATTGCTGGACATCTTAAGGCGGACATCTGGAATCCTTCATTCAGTCTGCTGCCACAGTGACCCTGTTCTGAATAAGCAGCAAAAAAAACCAAAAAAACAAAAACAACAGATAGACCCTTGTTTCGTGTCCCCATGTTTCCTGCTATTTTCTGCTGTCATTGGTTAAGCTCAGATTTTAGACTAAACACAATTACTCGATAAAGGCACTGTATGCCTGTGTCAAAAGCCCCCAGCAGATATGATTCCTCAGTACACTAAATGGAAGCCATCATTTAAACTTGGCGCATGCTGTATGCCGTATACCTTCATCATGTGCTTAACTGTCATTTCCTGACACGCCCTTTAGCTTTTAAAATGCCCTCTTCACAAACAACACCAAAAATATTTCGGCAAAAACCTGCAATGACAAATGAGCCGCAGTTTGCGTTCTTCGGGGTCACCTGGCAGGGTTCTCAAGTTCCCCAACACCATGTCAGCTTCACAGCTGAAGAACCCTCATGCAATGAGGCACCACATCAAAGTAGCTTTCATTTCTCTGATCGCAACACACCAAGTATGGATTCCGTTTCAAGCTGTGCACCAGACGTTGACCTTTTCGTCCAGTATTCTATCTGATGTGTCTCTCCCCATCACACCCTCATCTGTCTCCTGATAGCACCTCCCATCAAACGCAAGAGGCCACTGAGCTTGTCAGTCAAGACCTGCCATCACCCTTCACTGCAATCGGTAGGGGGATGCCTGCAAGCTGCCTCACAAACCCCCGGCTGGCCTCAGCCTGAGACCTTCCATCACCCCACAGTTGTCTCCTGTCTATTCACATACTCAGTCGAATTATATCTGTGGGTGTCCGTCCGCCGTTGCTAATTAACTCGGAGAGCATTTTGAGTTTGCCAGATATTTGCCATGTGTAGTTTGCTACAATGCTGGTCTCATACTACTCGAGGCTTTTCATCATTAAAGGGTTTTTGAGTCAGCACAGACTTCTATTGTCAAGAGATACTTCAGTTAGCAACACTGGCACAATGGAAGCCTCCAGCACCACACTTCTCTCCTTTTGAGTTCTTCTGAGACTTGCTGGCAAAAAAAAAGATACAGTGCCTGTGCACGAGCCATCTGAGAGTAAATGTTGTGAAATCACAAGACTTTGAAAACTGGAATTTTGGTGGTCAACTTTTCCGCAGCAACAACTTTGCTTGGTTTAGGGAGAGATCTTCTTCAGGGATTAGAAGGAGTTATTGATGTAATCCAAAGGTTGTGCTTTAGTATACCAACAGCATCTCTGCACACAGCACCAACCAAATGGAAGAGATTGCGATTGAGGCGATGTGCTTGTTTTGTATCCCGTGTTTCATGATGATCCCGGAGACGGAGAGGATACATGCATATTCATACAGACCATGTTTTGTTCCAATTTTAGAAGCTAACAGCAGCGCTATACGCTGCGGTTATATTCTGATTTGAACATGATGGTAGCTTCTGCCCCATTTGCTCATGTGCTCCCCCTCATAATCATACACTTAATGTCAGGACCAATCTTCGTACACTTTAACACCCTTGTGTTAGGAATGTACCGCCATACCCTGACATAGAAAATAACAAAAGCTTCTCAAAACACACTTGGGTTCAAAAAAAGGGGGGCTGCTTCCTTCTTTAGTTGTTAGAGCTACGCAAAAGGTCCTTTGGTTTGTCATAATGACGGTCTGATGATCTAAGGAAACATAGGTTTTAGTCATGCTGAAGCGGTGCAATGGTCCTACAGTACCTCAGTGGCTGACGTGGTGTCTGCAAAGCCCCGTTTCCACCCAGTGGTTTGGTACAGTCCGGTACGCGTTTTCTGGCGTTTCCACTGACAAAAGTTATGGATGGTACCAAAGAAACAGTACCGTCCTGATTTCGGTAACCGGTCCGTTGGGGTACCTGGCACAATGATCCCACACCTAAAGGGTGGAGCTAGACACGCTACGGTCGCTGATTGGTCACACAGATCGAGACTTGCTGGTGGGAATAAATCCCAAACGTGCCATTTTTAAATATGTCACGATTGGAGGCTCCAGACTTTTTTGTTTTTCTGCGAAAAATGGCAGCGCATAATACAGAGGGAGCTGGACGGAGCAGCGGGGAACCAGAAGGTTCTCCAGCTGGTCTCTCAGAGAGGCTGTGGAGGGCTTCCAGCCAACGGCCGCGGGATGAAGGACCAGAAGCTAAAAGCTCGGCACTGATTATCGTGGTGTCAAAGACCACAACAGCCGGAGTGTGTGGACGGGAAGACCTGGAGGTGGTTCCACATGATGATCATGCAGAATAACCCCCGCCAACATGTACAGTACGGTCTGCAGTGGAAACGCAGACAGGATCCAGGGTTTACCGTTCTAATTTGCAACATACCGAGCTGCCTGGTGGAAACGGGGCTTAAATCTTTTTCTTTTTTCTTTTTCCCTTTTAAAATGTCACCGGCGCAGCTCTCTTGTAATCTTGTGCAACGTCGTGGTGTTGTAAAGACAATGCGCCGCCTTCCGTCACGCCGGTGCGCACGGCGCTCACGCTGTTCCGCGCTCGTGCTGCTGCTGCCACAACTGCTCCGCGCTGCCGCTGCCTTTTCAATGCAGCTGCGTCGGAGCAGGTGTGCACCTGCTGTGTTCGTGTGTGTGTATGTGTGTGTTGCTTGCTAACAAGAACCGACACTGATGAATAATTCTGTTGCTGTGCTATGAATATGTGTGTGTGTGTGTGTGTGTGTGTGTTGGCATGGTACATGTACAAACAACCCCAGCCTGGTGATTGTATAACTCAAACTCCAGGACACCCGAAGGTGCAGCCCTCTCTCCTCGCTCTGTTACTCACCGAGAGGAACAAAAAAAAAAAAAAAAAAAAAGGGAAATACAGCTGTGATCGTCGCACAGCTAGGAAACAAATTGAGCTAAAAGGTCAATCCCCTGCACAACCCCCCACCTAACTTTAATTAACAAACCAGCTGAAAATGCCAGGCAACCAGAGGCTATGAAAATATCACATCATAAAGTTGCTTCTTCTCGCTACTCAGCACTAATTGAGCACCATTTAATAGACCAGTGAACATGCGTTAATCAGACGCTTTGTTTTAATGCCGTAATGGCTCTTGTGTCACACTGCTGTTTGGTTCTTTTCGTGGGGGTTTTTTATTTTGGATATCAGCTCTGGTGTGTATAAAGCGGAGTACACAAGACACGATTTTTTGCAGTCTGAACCGATTTTCTAAACGTGAGAGACCACACACACACACACACACACACACGAGGAGAAATAACGGCACATTTCACAGTTTCTCTGTGTGCTTGTGTGTGTGTAATTGGCAGGATCAACACACACACACACACACACACACACACACTCCTCCACTGATTCTCAAAACTCAAAATCTCACGTGAAATCTCTCGCAGTCAAACGAACACGGTGGACGACGAGCAGGAAGAAATGACGGCGGCCTTTTTGGACTCCTTTTTACATAAAGTTTACATAGAAAAAGAGAAAAAAACGTGATGGAGACAGTCATGGAGACGGCGTGAAGGCGGGCGCTGCGTGTTACAGCCCGACGCCTCGGCTTGTCCGTTCCGTTGCGGTAGGTTTTACGCGACGCGTTGTACAAGCGCCCGTGTTTTTGCGAAAAATCAACCAGTCAGTCGCCCGTTTCTGTGGTCCGTCGGGATTTACCATCGTAAATAAGTAACATGTTTAATTCTTACGGTTTCAGATTGGGGCGGCGCCGATCGTCTTCTGCAATGATCAGGGAGGCTAAAATCACTCTTAACACACCTCGGGAGGACCTGCTAAGATCCTCCTGAAAGCCTTCAGATAATCGGGTCTTTGCCGACTTTGATTGGGAGGAGGGAATCGGTGCCGAAAATCGGGCCGATTATCTTGTAGCGTGCACTCCGCTCTGGGCCGATTCTTCCTGGCACAGCTAAAAATCCACTGTCAAGTCAAATCAATTTAACGCAGACGGGGAGTCTGCATGGGAAAAAAAAAAAAAAAAATGCTGATGAAAGCCCGTGTACCATCTGTTTCAAAGTCAAAGGACTAATGAGAGCACAGTGAGTACGAAATTG
>CAAKHG010034452.1:0-13638 GCA_901007715.1 Dactylopterus volitans
GCGCTGACGGATCGGCCGTGCCCGCCTAAAATGAAAAAGAAATCGCAGCGGGCTGACTGGGACATGCGACGCGGAGATTGACACGCACGCGGGGGCGTGTGTTATCAAATCAACACTGCACTCCAGATGAGGTCGAAATAGTTCTGTAGTAGAGTTTATGTGTGTTATGCAATTAGAAGAAGAGCTGCTACTAGCATATGCCCCGCGTAGCTATTAGATATTGTCATCTAGCGCAAAAATCCACCACGTCACCTCGAGTCCTCGGCCTGCGCTGCAAGTTCCATGCCGGACTTCACGCCAACGGGGATTTTCTGGGAAGCCGCTGTTCCGCGACCCTGCAGCCGGTCATGGCGAGTCGTTCCAACGCGGGGCAGAGCCGCGTTGCGCCAGCCGCTTTTTTTTTTTGTTTTTTTTTTTTTTCGGCGTCGATGGGGCACGCCGCTGCTTATGTAAGCGGCAAGGTCATGAAGTGTGGGACTGGTGACGGGTGTCGAGCCGGCGTACTGCGTCATGGCTTTGCCCGTCCAGTCTGAGGAGAGCCGTTTGGTCGATAAATGTTGGCACACACACGCACACACACACACACACAAAAAAAAGAGAAATAAATGAAATAAATTCCCAATGATTTTTCTGTAAACATCACTTCAAATTCTCCGAATAGCAGATGTGCTACACGCCATGGTGGTTTTTTTGTTTGTTTGTTTTTTGTTTTTTCTGAGGCAGCCAGCGCATGTACTCAGAAAGAGACCCCGTTGTGCATGATGGTCGGAAAAGTGAGGAGCTACGGTGCAAGTCAAGTGCCTCCTGTTTTGTTTTTTGTTTTTTTGTTTTTAATTTTTTTATTTAAATCGCTGGTTGTGTTCAGGTTCCCTCTAACCCCTGACATCTCTTGTGAGTTTTTGATCTGATGACAAAAAAAAACGGACCAGAGCAAACCGACCTCCACGAGGCGGATCTCTTCACAAGAGAGTCCCCCCTCCCCGCGCTGGCTTTCCGAGGACCAGGACATTGCAGGATCATCAGTATATGATATGCTATGTCGTATTCACCCTCTCTGTTGTTTTTTGAGTGGCATTTTTTTTTGTGTGCCGCCGCCGCCGCCCCTGTTTCTTTTTTAACTGTGGCTCCTGAAACGCGGGCCTGGAGGCTGACGGCGAAGGATCCCCCCCCCCACAACCCGGAGCGAGGGGGGCCGAGAGGGCCTCGCAGACGCTGCAGCACAGCGGCGCCCTGCTCCACGTTTAACCGCTGCTGCTGATTGTTTTGCAGGTAAATTTCGAGAGAAAGCGTCCATTCTTCACAAGATTGCGAAAAAGAAATGCCAGGTAGAGGACAGTGAGAAGGCCAATGGAGTGGCAAGCCGTTCAGGTAGGAATTTCTTTTTTTTTTTTTTTTTTGCATATTAAAGGGAAATTCTAACATTTTTCAACCTGGGCCCTATTTTTTTTTCCGTTTGTTCGAGTCTAAATTGATTCAAAGGTTTTTGGAATTGTTCCACTATTCAGCGCCAACACGATAACCAGGAACCTGCAAAACAAATGCAACATAATCCAACTGGGCAATTGCCCCCTGTCAAATTTGTCCAATAGAGCAGCTTGTTTTTGCCACTGATGATTGTTATTGGAAGGAATTGAACAAGGTGAGATTGAGCAAATAAGAGATGGCTCATGACACAGCTTCCACAGACAGGGAAACGCTAATGCTAGCTGATGCTAATGCTAGCTGCACGTGGCTAAAAGCGCCGCCACACTTTGACCGGCCAATCAAAAAGGAGAAGGAATCCCACGCGAAAGCAACCTGAAAGTGTTGATCCACCATCGGTGCACATGCTGTTAGGCGTTTAGAGTAACAATCAGAACCCAGACAAACACTTTCGGCGAACACATTTTGACAGCGCACAATTGCCCCATTTTAACTGTGTTTCATTCAATTGTAACTTTTAATAGAGCAGCCGCAGTCAGTTTTGACGACAGCAACCAATTAAAAAAAAAATGCTTCTGTTCCTATTCAGAACATGGTGCCCAGGTTGGAAAAAAAAACCCACCAGAATCCACCTTTAAATATACGCCGCATTTGCTCGAGAGCGAAGCCCGCTGAATATTTATTACTGTACATCAGTTGTCAGGATTGGTCCCCGCAATCATCACATCTGCGCTTAAACAAGCATGGCATTATCAAACGCCGCCAAATTGGTGCCGAGTGTCGTCTTCGGGCGGCATTCAAATCACTCGCAGTCACCGCCGAGCGCGATTCATGGGCTTTTCACTTCAAAGCGCGCAGGACTAAAGGATAAACAGGAAGCCAGAAGAAGCGCTTTCATGGCCGCAATCTAGCCGCCGCAGCGGAATCAAAGTGAGACGCTGTTCTCGATCAACGAGGCGGAATTATGCTAACAGCGCCGCATTAACATATTACCATGCTAATCAAAAAGCATGACTGGTAGCCGACGCGCCCTACTTTTATTTTTCGGGCCTCACATTTCTTAAATCTATACCCCCCCCCCCTTTTTTTTTTAATCCTGCAATAACACAAATCAGCGTTGGGCAGCGGCGCGTCGAGCCGCGGCGGCTATCTGAGCATCTTGCTCATTGTGTCCCGACCACACTTGGATTAAAGCAATTTCCACGGCAATTGTGGTTTTATCATCTGATTACATGGCTTTCAGCTCTTGGTGTTTTAATAAGGGCTGTTAAGTAAGTCTGGCCTCAAATGAAATGGAGTCATATGATGATGTGGGAGGGGGGAGCGGAGTAATAGAGGCAGGCACACACACTTTAACACACACTTCCTTTTTGATCATCACGTTCACCATGAAGAGGTGTACGATTTTTCCTCCAATTCCCCCCTTTCTCTTTTCCTTTGTTTTCCACTGACTTTAGATGCGCTCGCGCTCTCTGGATAGTTCACATTGCGACATGAAGTTGAAAACGCGGGGATGCAAAGACACTGAGATTAGTCGCAAATCAATTAGCAAATTGAAGATATTCTCTTTGGCTCCGGATTACTGTGATGATATATTATGACATGTTACTTATTCAACAGATTGCGGTGGGGGAGCTCTTCATCTGGCATTAGTAAAAATTGCAATATTTCATTACAAATTAAAGTCCTTCATTCCAAGATGACTAGAAGTACAGCTGTTTAATCAGCAAACTGCACTTTTAGTATCCAAAGTAAATACTGCCTGTGTTTGGTTATTGCTACAGCTGGATTATTGTGTAAAACGCACGATTCATGTTATAGCTGGTGGGGGTGGGGCCAATTTGAGCAGCTTTAGACTGTCGTGTGGTTTAATCACTATACAACAATGTGTATTAGGCGTTTGTGTAATGTTACAGATCCCCTGCAGACGTGAGGAATCCACTGTAGGTTTTTGTGACCTGAAGGCTTCAAATTTGCACTTGATGATGTCATGAGGTGCAATTTCTGTTCAGCACAGAGAGTTTTAATCTGAAAACAGGCTTCTATCCTTAAACTCCGCACATACCGTACCTCTTTCTGCACATCCAACGACGGAACAAGAATAAAAACACATTTTTCATAGGTGTCAGTTAAAGGGGAATTCTGCTTTTTTTTTTTTTGAAACGAGGCCCTACTTTCCCATGCATTTGGGTCTAACTAATTAACAGTGACAAACATTTTTTTGGAACCATTCCATATTGAATTAAAACTCCATAACCAGGCGCCCGAGAAAGGGCTGTGGCGTAATCCAATTGGGCAACTGTCCACTGTCCAATACATGTCCATCAAACGAGCTTGTTTATGCCACAGCCGGCTCAGACTGTTGTCATAAATGTCCAGCAACATTAGAGAAAAGATCCCGAAAGAGATTGACGCGCTCGTACCTTTAATTCTCAGTGTTAGGTCGGCGCGGCTATTCATGCTAATGCTAGCTAGACGTCACTCTCGGTACACTGCAAGTCGGAGTGTGCAGGGGCAAACTGAAAAGCCCTCCCCTTTAATGTATGCAAAAGGAATCGCCTCGAATATTTGAGTGAAGCATCTCAGGACTATTATATATGATGCGTTATTTAAAATGGAAATCATTTGATTGCCATTTTCTTGTCCAAGGTTGCCACCTCCCACCTCGACACTTGCAGGTCTATTTGAGTCAACGGCGGCTTCCCACCTTTAATCAATCTCTGCACTCCTGCACAGATAAGAACCTTCCAAACAGCTCCAGCGTGGAAGTGGAGGTGACGCCACCCATGAACGGAACAGCAGGGCAAGAGGGGGAAACGGTAAGAGAGCGCGGGACACACTCGCACCACCACCACCACCACCACCGTAGGAAGAAACCGCGGCCAAGTACACAAACCCCCAAAATAGACCGCCAACCGGGCCGTTTTTAAAAGGCGACAAAACAGAGAGACTGATATCAAAGTCAGAGCGACATTTATGAATTTTTAAATCCTCTCATTGGCGTCCGTGTTCCCACCTTGAGGGTGATTGATGCAAAGGTTGAACTGGCCTTGGCTCGGGTCGATGCCGCTGATGATTTCCCAGCATGCACTTGGACGAAATTCCTCCATCTCCAGCCATACCTGCCAAAGACCCGCCCTCTCCCACTGTGCTCTGTAATCACACTCCTCACTCACCTGCTGCTCCCCGCCGCTGGGCGCCCGAAACGAACACAAGCTCTCGCACCTCCACACACCCACACATTCATACACACACACACATGCACACACACACACACGCACGCATGCACGCGCTCTCTTTGAAGCGCCTCGGAATGGCACCTGCGCCGGTTGTGCTGGCGTGAGCGACGGTGATGCGGCAACCCGCCAGGCCAGCAGACGGTCGTGGGGGCAAGAGGGCGGCCGTTTCCAAGTCGCACGGCGAGCAGGTCGCGGGTGAAGGAGATGGGCGCGGCGGTCATCCGGCTGGACGCACACTCCCATCGTTCAAGAGGGAGAAAATGAAAAATTACCACATCAGCCTGAGGGTGAAAACATTTGGCTTCAAGCACTGAATGACGATGTAATTCGTTTCCCGTCAGCGTAACCGGAGGAGCCGGGTCTGAAAGCTTAGTTTGAATGGATGAAAAGGTTAAGAATAGTTGATTTGTAACAATATAAAAATGTTGCCGCTTCTTGCCTCTATTTGTAATTACCATGTTGCTTCAAATAATTAACATCTTGTGCAGAGATTATCGGGCCTCTAAGACTGTGATTTTTCCTTGGGGTCGGCCATTTCAGTCCCGTCAGCCAGTGAGACCCAGTTTTTGATTGGATCCCGTCTTTAATGGAGGAATTACGGTATCTGTCTCTGACATAACCATTTTCTAACCCAAATTTTTGTTGCCCCAACATTTCCAAGTCATTTTGGCGGTTCTCTTATTTGGCCTGGTGCAGTTTAACCTGCTGCACGCTACCCACTACATTAATTCACTCTGCTCGTTTTTTTTTTTCCAACTGATCCTGTATTGCGGGGATTTAAGGCTTAGCAAATAAACAAGTATGGCCGGTAGCACTGCATACAGCACTGCGTCTCCATCCATAGGTACATATTACATGCGTATAATAATAATAGAAATTTTAAATGCTTTTCATGGTGCTCAAAGACACTCAATCTTGCAAAAGCCTATGAGTTAACACAGTTACACAGAGTTGTAGGAACTCAGTAGGAAAATTTCAGCTATCTAAAAATACCTCCTGCAGTACTTTGACATTCAGCAATCCTTCCAGCAGATATCAGACAGAGTTGTTAAATTCAAGTTGTAAAAACAACAATGGGATTATTTCACAGCAGATTGCTCCGATTCGCAGCATAATCACGTGTATTGATGTACTCGCCTGCACCAAGCTGCTTTCAGGTTTATGCCGCGCAGTTGTGTTAAAGGTACATTGTGTAAGTTTGCTCGCAAGCTAGCGGCAGACCATCATGTCATGTTTGTATCACTCACTACCTCAAGAGGTGACGGTGAGTCACTGAGGGAAAACCTTACGGAGGATTTTGATTGTGATCGCTTGTATCCACAATCTTACTCTTTCAGTCGCAAGTCGAAGCCCATGACCAGGTGAGTGCTGGAATGCGAATCAACTCATAGACTGAAAGCTTCAACTTCCAGGCGCTACGGAAGTTAGCATTTCTTTGCTTGCAATCGCGGTGAAAACCCCCAGCTTTCTGGTAAAGTGCTGCCTCCTGTTTGGTTTTGCATGGATCATGAGGCGCTAGCTTTTTGGCAACCTCATCAACTGCACCTTTAATAATAGTCTTTACTGGCTGTCACCATCCCATTAAGTCTGGAAATATTTGCAAACCTTTTCATTAAAACAGCTTTTTTCAGCTGGCGCTCTGCAGAATTTGGAAGAGCTGCGTACCTGCTGACATGCCAAATTCCCACATGCTGGTTATGTGAGAGATCTTTCCCACAGTGCACCTGTCCGCGTCAGCCAGGAAGTAGCGAGGAGCAGCTCACACCTTTACATGCTGCCAGAGGGTCCATCATACTAATTGTCCAATTCCTCCTGGATTCCTTGGCAACCGAGACTGGGGAATTAGAGGGTAGTTCAAGTCAAACTAAAATCAGCACAGTTTCCTGCCCCTCCCCCGTTTTGCTGCGGAAACCCAGCAGAGCTCTGCTGACATAAATTTTCATATGATATTTATCAAAAAAAATTAAAGAGCTTTTGTTTTTTTCAAATGAAAGCAACATTATTGTAGTGTTCATGGGGTAGTACACGTTCATCTGTTTCTAATTTTGTAATGGGTGTTTTTTTTTGTATAGAAGAGCACATTCAGTCTCTGACTCACAGCAAATTGACTGTATAAAAATATCCACTTTGCGCGCATATTCTGAATATTTATGAGAACATAAATCTTCTTTAATCACTTCTTTAAAGGAAATACTTGGAAAATTAAATCATAGCCACTGGGAATTTATGACTCATCTTTCCTCATCAAACAGCTAAGATGAATTTTTTTTTTTTTAACAACAAAAAGCTGCTATGCATATCATGAGTATCATGCTTTCCAGGACGGAAATAACATCTTATTTGAATATGTTTTCTTTTTCTCATGCAAAACTGCACGTGTGTCAAAAAAGATAAAATCCCAAATGGCAGATGCCAATATTCACACCACGGCAGCTGCTGGGCTCCATACAGAGTTCCAAGACCTCTGTGTGAAGAACAAAGACATGAATGGCAATGGAAGTAAAAAAGAAAGATGGGAATAGAAAGGAATTGTATTAAAGAAAAAGCCTGCGAGCTTCGCCTGCGCTGTTTGAATATCACAGGAATATTGAACGAGAGTGCTTGAGCACTTCAGAGGGAAAGCTGAGCCCTGAAATCTGCGCTGGGAACGCTGCATCAAAACAAAGCGACGCGCAAACATCCAGCAGCTCTTTTTAACCATTTCAACTTGCACTTTGCCGGCTAACAGCAGGCACGAAACGTGCACACCTGCCCCTCCCCCAGGTAGGAAAAAATAAAATAGTAAATGTCACACCTCCCCTTGCATCTCGGTGGTGTTCTGGTAAAAGTCAGTGCCTTTAAGCTGAGGGATGGCGGTGCTGCCTACTGAGGCACCATGGGGCAGGAAAGGCCCCCAAGCAGCTGGCATTTGGGAGCCAGCTCGGCGTTGGGGAGCATCGGCTCCATGCGGAATGGAAGCATGGAAATCGGGTGTGTCCTAAATAGACAAATGGCAGCCTCATGTTGAGCGGAGTCGGCCAAAACTCTCAATCTGGACAAGTTTCAAGCGGCGGGTCCAGAACAAAGCAAAGCGCCGCCTAGCATGATCGGTAACCTGAAGAGGCGCTTATGGCCGTTATCGCTCCACAGACTTTTCCCGTCGATGTACGCTGAAGTTAACACCCTTGTTTCTTTTAGAGGTTCAGAATTCATCATCATAAATCCCCTGGTTTGTCTTTTGTTTTTGTTTTTTTGTTTTTTTTGTTGTTTTTTATGTCATGTTTCATTTTCTAATTTAAGGCCTCTTTAGCTGACAACAATGCAGCCATCTGGATACGGAGAGGAGGAGAAATCAGAATGCCGAGCATAAGTGATGCAAGCGCTGCCTTTTGTTCAGCGGCTCTGATTACCAAGGTTACCAGGCAGTGTTCAACAGCAGTGGCTGTCACAGCATGATAAGCGCCATATGATTCATGACTCGCGCAGTAGACATGCTTAAAGCTTTCCGCATCGCTCTCACGGCATGCTTTGATGATGTAATTAATACTGTTGAAGCCTAAAATAATTCTCTGGAGATCATTATTGTGTACAGAGCAGCGTCTGCCACAGCGTCTGTCCTGCTTTTGCTGGGCAGCGTTCGTTTCTTGCAGCCTCCTTGCTGTTTTTTTTTTTTTTTTTTTTTAATTATTTTTATTTACACCTTCGCTCGGCCCAAAAGAGGCAAGAGACAAATTTCAGTTCGCCACCGTGTTCTGCTCAGATGTGCATGTGTGGACCTGTTCTCCGCAGGTCCCCGCGGCTCCTTTGCATCCTGCATAATTGGATACAAAGGGACCCAAGACATGATTCCGCCCTCAGAGGGCTTTGTTGTTGCACCATTACAGTTTACAATCACCCACTGCTCCTGCGTGAGTGGGCGAAAAAAAAAAAAGAGAAAAAAAAAAAAAGAAAACCCAGAACAGGTAGACTAGATCAATAGTGTGAATTAAAAAATGAATCTGGCCGGCTTTCTGAGAGCCAGCCTGCCTGCGCCTCGCTGTTTGTCATCCTCAGACAGTGACAGCTTATTTGACGCTGATCAGCAGAGGGGTGACAGGCCTTGGCTCACTTTGGCATTCCGGTGGCAGGTCCAATCAGACCTCGGGGATCTGCCGGTGCAGCGGCATCAGCAGTCACAAGTGATGAGTCCCTGATGACTGGAGAAGCCCTCCAGGTTCGGCGCCACCTCCCCCCCTTTTTCCCTTCTCCCCCTAAATCACAGTCATCAAACTGCTCCGTCTAAGGGGTCCCCTGCAAAGCGAAGGCATGCCCCCCCACCCTCAAGGTCTCGCCATCAGCCTCTGCTCCCCTCCCCCAACCCCCTTTTTCTCTTGAAAGTACTTGTGCGTGAGCGCTGCCCGCCTCTCTGGACAGTTGCTATGGAGAGGTGCATCCCAGTGAGACGGCTTGTCACGCCAAAGGAGACACTTGTGTCGTAATGAATTTTTCAGACGTCCCTCCAGGTACACGCAAACAGCATGACTCAGCGGTGTAATTTGCCATATATGTATGCACATGATGTTTATTCCCGGAGGGGAGAACGGAATGACACCTCTATCTGAACATCTCGTTCCCAAAAGTACTGAGCACCAACACGGTGCTGTCGGGGGTTCTACCCCTTGTGGGTCAGCGAAAGATTAGCTGGATAAAACTTGAGGCGTCTGGCCAGTAAACGTTTCTTAAGCGGGTATTCTTATGAACATTTTTGCTACCTTTCCTTCGGTGTCTCCGCTCAGGCTGAGGATGAGGAGGAGGAGGACCAGCCTCTGAGCTTGTCCTGGCCCGAGTCCAGCCGCAAGCGCTTCACCTACCTCTTCATCATACCCATCGTCCTCCCGCTCTGGCTGACGCTGCCCGACGTCAGGAAAGCGGTGAGTGCGAGAACCCGGTCGGCGAAACAAAAAAGACCTTTCACCGCTAGCGCGCCGATTGCCGCGTGCCGAACCCTCACCAACTCGCTGTCCCTTCCTTCCCAACCCGCTAGTCGGCGAAGAAGTTCTTTCCCATCACCTTCCTGGGCGCCATCGGCTGGATCGCCTGCTTCTCCTACCTGATGGTGTGGTGGGCTCATCAGGTGAGGCGCGGCACGGCACGGCGTCGAGTAACAATGAGCCATGCGCGACCATGACGGCCGGTTCACAGAAAATCATCATAATTTCTCGTCTGGGAACGAGCATGCGAGGCCGGCGTCCTTTCTCTCCATTTCCTGTGTTTGACATTTAAAATGAACCCGTATGCTGTGATCCGCACACTCATTAATAACTACAGCTGTCTCATTCATAACAAAGAGATTGCAGGTATATAAGCCCGTGTTTTGTCACCTCCACCGGCTCTGAGCCATCGCTCGGAAATGAAAAATAGCTGGAACAACAGATTAGGTTTTATTTACCCCAAAGCTTAGTTTCCTTTTTTTTCCCTCTCCTTCTTTTTTTTTGCAGGTTGGAGAGACCATCGGGATTACAGAGGAGATTATGGGCCTGACTATATTAGCAGCTGGAACCTCCATCCCTGACCTCATCACCAGCGTTATTGTGGCACGCAAGGGGCTGGGTGATATGGCTGTGTCCAGCTCCGTGGGCTCAAACATCTTTGACATCACTGTCGGGTACGCCATCTGACTGTCGTTTGAGTCCTCGCATGCCGATTTTTAGAGCCCCGGCTTTACTATGCCGGCGGGAAACGATGACAAAGCAATATCGCCGCCTACACCTGCACTTAGGAACGCTCTAAGAGAAACCCTGCGCCGCTCATATATTTGAAAAAAATGGCAAAATGGTCCTTGATCAACGGTCTCAGAGCTATTTAGGTAACAAAATAATCTTGATATCTTTATATGTAGAGTTTCAGTCTCCATCAGTAGGGTCAGTGTTGCGTGGGGGAAACAGTCCTCATCATGTGTCCACATTTGTCTCATGATGGCAGCGAAAGACGGAGGGAGACGAGATGCAAGGCCACAAGAAACAGAAATAACCCAAAAAAAAAAAAAAAAATCACAGTTTACGTTTTTGTGCTGTTTTTAGACCGTGTCAGAGTTTACAATGTGCGTCACGGCTGGAGCGGGAGAGAGTGCTGCATTTGGGCTGAAGCATCCTATTTAACTCCTCCCCGTGGCCAGAAATTTCGGTCATCACGCATCATTTTAACATGAAAAAAATGTAGGTGGCTTTTTTCCTCTCTCACCAGACGTGGCCACCCAAGCAGACACCCGCGCGCTCCCGTCCGCGACGCTCTCAGGCGGCCTCTATTTTAACCCAGCCGAGGTTTGCCTCCGTTTAACTCGCCCTCTTTCTCGTTCCTTGAGATACCGGTGACCTGGACCGATGAGAATCTGACACGTCTCTGAGACGTTTTTGGGTCGAACACCCTGAAAGCGACGCGGGAGCGCGAAAAGTCTGCTCGGAAAATAGCCGATTTCAGGAACCGCCCGCGGTTCAACCTGAGACGCAGGCAGAGCGGACGAACGCCGCCCGGCTCGCGCCTCGGTTCCACCACTGCGAAAGGCCGCAGAGTGGACGGGATCTCGGAGGAAGCCCAGAATCACCTCCTTAATGAGCGTTACTCCAAAGATTAGTATCGATCCTGCCTGTGGCAAGTTTGGAGATGATCACCAATTTTAAACATTAGTCCCGAATGTCCCAACACAGCGAGAGAAAAAACTTTGCCACGACACTTACACAAGTGCCTATAGTTGAACCCATCACAGCGACTGAATCCCGGACGAGCGAGAGTATGCAGAGACACTCTCCCTCTCTCTCTCTCTCCCACAGTTTTGAACCAGCAAAACAAATAACGGCAGGTCCCTGCGACGCTCGGAGTCTCTCCTCTCCGGCGACACGGAGCTTTAAGCAGCCGCAGTCGTCGAATGGGAGGCCGTAGTCTCTCAGCCCGTCTTGGCGCTTTGCACGTGCCGTCACCATGGCAACCGCGCAGGTGCCGCTCATGTTCTTGATGGGCAGAGGCCACATATGGAATGCTTCTATCTGATCGGGAATTTTTCTAGTTATTATTACTGTCTTCATGGATCGTCTAATCTGTTTTGTTTTTTTTGTTTCTTCGGAAGTGGTAACTCCGCCCTCCTCTCGGTGCCCCAGGAAGAGCTGCTGTGACTGACTTCATGTCGATTAGCTAATTATCATTTCACTTGTACACAGCAGATGATTATCGTCTCCTCCAAGGAGGTTGCGTTTTTTGGCAGTGCCGCTTCAGCTCTCAGGAGGATTACTTTTGCAGAGGTCGTCCCGAGGAACCTTGCATTTGATTGCAGGGGCGATGCAGATCGGCATCCAGGTGCAGGAACTTTTTAAAGGATCTCCGGCGTTACGATATGCAGCATTTTCCTCTGTAACTTTACAAATGCCCAAAGCAGTTTTAGGAGCAACTGTCGCAGGGGTGTTCAACCTTGACGGAGGTCAGCATCTACTGACGTGTGTAATGATGTCATGATGAGAGACGGGGGCACGTTGAGCCTAATCAGTATTGAGTGCGAGGTGTGTGATTCCAAACCAGATATTCATTGGGAGATTCTGTTTACACGAACACAGGAAATTTACTTCATATCTGTGAGCAGTGGGATGCACCATTGATCAGTCACGGACCGATATCGAGCGGTTTGCAGTTTAATCTGTCGTGACCTGTGAGTGGCCCGGCGGGGCCATATGTGTCCAATTCTGTGCCAATCAAAATGTTCACCCAGGGGCAGCGTGATGGCTCACACTGGCAGAGCCTCGGCCGCAGGCTCAGCCGAGTACGATCCGATGCACTATCAAAGTTTCGGAGAATATCTGACGTACGTTATGTGTGGTTGTCGCCTCTGTTGCACCTGTTCTGTTTGGGGAGAGCGAAGCATGTTTCGTGAAGTTGCACATACTGCGATTAGTTCTCATGCACTTGGTTTTATATGTTCAGCAGCACTGAGCGCTTTATTTTGAATCATTGAAGGTCATGCGACCTTTGTGGAGAGAAAAGTCGTTTGTTTATCCCGTCTGTTAAAGGGACGGTGCATCTCGTGCATCATCCAATTGCGATGCACATGAGCAGGGCCGCTCTGCAGCTGCCCTTCAGCGCCTCTATTGGCCCCTCTCAGCTCATTGTTTTGGTTTTATGGGCTCACCTGTTTTCATTCGCTCGTGCCCGCCATTTCCCGCCGCAGCAGGCAGCTGCCATATTCAGGAAACGCGAAGCGCTTAGCAGCTTGAGCTCCACATATTTTCCTCAGGACCTGATGTGGAGCAAAAAGCGGCTGGGATGAGGATGTTGGATGGGAGATGCAGGTGAAAAGGTGAATGAGGACAGACTGTACTTACAGCCGCGCGCGTACAGTGACGTCTTTGTGCATTTGCAGGCTGCCGTTCCCGTGGCTCATGTGGTCCCTCTTCAGCGGCCTGAAGCCGGTGCAGGTCAGCTCCAACGGCCTCTTCTGCGCCATCGTGCTCCTCTTCCTCATGCTCCTCTTCGTCATCATCTCCATCGCCGCCTGCAAGTGGCGCATGAGCAAGCTGCTCGGCTTCATCATGTTCATGCTGTATTTCGTCTTCCTGGTGGTCAGCGTCATGCTGGAGGACAAGGTGATTACCTGCCCGGTGTCTGTCTGAGGAGCCCCCACGGACCTGCCTCCGCTCCTCTCCCTCGTCAACACCGCGACCACCAAAGCCCCCCATGCCGCCCCCTCCCGCCATCCCTCTCGTCTGTCACGACTCTCACCTGACCCCCGTAATCACAGAGGAGCGAGGAGGACTTCAGAAATGATCCCATGATCCCCTACAGAACAACTATGGAGTCCGCCTTTATTTTCCAGCCAGCAGGTGGCGGGAGGGAGTGGTTGAACCGACCGCGGCGCCAGACTTTGGCTCGGCTGGTTTTACCGTGGGCCGAACCTGAGTGGAGTTTTATGTATTACTATTTACCTGGCAGGTTGGTGGGAGGTCGGGGGGGGGGGGCGGGGGGGCGGTCGGACGGACCG
>CAAKHG010034454.1:5167-18431 GCA_901007715.1 Dactylopterus volitans
TCCAGCCGGTCTGAGGGATCAGGAGCCGGGGTTGCCGTGGCAACTCCTCCTATCCCTATCACGGGGTGGATCATCCCTGGGATACTGTCACCTCCAACTCTCCGAAATGCACTCACACTCACACACACACACACACACACACACACCAGGCACGCACGCCAACTTCTCCGCCGCTCGGAGGATTTTCCTCTAAAAGCCGCGTCTCCCTCATGCGCGGCTGTGTGTTTGCCGGCGTGTTTCACAGGAACCGGCCAGGCCTGACGTTTACCGTGTCAACGGCTTGCGCAAGCGAGAGCCAGAGAGCCAGCGGTGACGCTCCTCCGAGGCATTTCCCATCATGCCTCCTCCGGCGGCGGGGGCATTATAGTCAGAGGGTAGCGAGCGTCAGGCTCTCCAGGGAGGAACTGGATATGTGCGGCGCAGGATTGATACCCTCGCCGTGGGCCCCTCGCAGGTATAAGACGGCACGCGCAGCGAAGGGGGAATGTATATTAAAGTGCATGAATAAAGCATGACGTGTTAAATGCAAGTGATAAATGAGGGGGGGGGGGCGGACCTGAGGTGTCTGTCGAAAGTGATGTGCAAGATGGATGAGCAACGCTCCTCAGAAAGATTTTCTATCAGCTGGAAACCTCCCATGGGCGTTTGGTTGGGCTGAGATCCGGTGGCGGCAAAGGCCGGAGCTTCAGGAGGGGGGAAAGGAGGCGACATCCTGTTTTTCAGCAGTATAGAAGTAATCTATTTTACTGCGTAAGTTAATAGACACGGGCCCAAAAAAACCCAAAAAAAAACAACAACAGCAGCAACAACAAAACATTAGACGGCACTCGGCGATGGAGCTGATATGACTTCTCCACTCGCAGCCAGAAGTTATTCAATTAGCAGGTTAATCCAATTGTAATTTCAAGTGCTAGCAACTAAAGTGAGGCTCACAAATGAAACAGAGCTTTATGGTAGCTACTTACAGCGATATACTACAGGCGAGGGTAATGCTAACATTTTAATGTTTAGCATATATCATAGCAGCGTGCTACTCGCCACTAAACAGAAAGGACATTTGTCTTTTGATCATCAAGTGCTGAATAAAATCATGAAAAAATAAACTAAAAATAGGAGAAATGAAAATTCTAACCTGACGATGGAGGTGTGTAAGGGAGAATCGAGGTTATTGTATTTCCTCCTGATGGGAACGTGATCGCCCAACTATCACGACACTCCACCGGTGTTCAAAACGGTGTTTGACATTCATTTCCGTCCTTCAGTCGCCGCTGATGTCTGGAACCTGGTCTCCAGGAGCGATGGTTCCAAGTTTGGGTCTTAGATGATCAAAGTGAGTTGAATGAAAACATGAGAGAGGTCGAGAACCTGCGAAACTGGACAGCCGGATCGTGGAAAATCAGCGTGTCCCTCCGGTTTTGCCGGCGGAGATTATCTTGTAGCATTTTCTCATTCAGCCTCAGCTGCTGATGAACGTCTTTGTGCCCACGGCAGACTAATGGAGGAGAGATTTACGCCATGTTGTGCTCTTAGAAGGGAAAGATACTCCGGACCCCATTAATGGTGCTGAGACAACCCAGATGGATGGAAGTCAAAATTAACCCCTGAGAACCTGGACCCATCTCGCCTGGTAGTAAAACGATGTGAGATGTGTAACACACACCTGGGCAGCTCATTAGTATTTTTCCTTGTTGTGACAAATATGTCACATTGAATGTTCCGCAGCTATTCTGATCCTAAAAGGCCGACGTGAAATACGTGTCACCGCCACTGCGATGTAGAAGCTGCTATTGAAGCATTAGAACTGTTAGATGGGTTGAAGCTCGCCTTTAATGACGGGAAAAAATCCTTCTAGAAACGAGTCCCTCCTGTCACACCTGCTGAAATGGTGTCCCGGGAACCCGAATTCTCACATTACTGTCACATGACCAAACCAGGATGTTCATCTAGCGTCACTGGGGTAATTCATCAGTTAAAGTCACGTGTAAAGCTGTTCAAGGAACCTTCCGGAACATTTAAGCTGGTTCTTATGGAAAGGCAGAAAGAAGACCTGCGATGATCTGCTGACTCATCCTGGTCACCTGACCGTGAAAGCAGCGTCCCTGCTAGCCGTGGAGCTACATCCATGCTGCACACCCGCGCGGTTGCCGCTATCCACGTCCGCCTTCTGCCAAACGGGTGACCTCCCGCCTCACGATGTCCCAGGAACGCTCAGGTAAGGCCGCAATTGCACCGCCAGGTGTCACTAAACAGCCCGAGAACCCTCTCAGCCCCCCTCCCACGTGACATCAGACAGCCGCACTAATTGACCGCCAAAGGAGAGGCGACGCGTTTTCTCCCTGCTGTCCAAATAGAACAGCTCAGGCGAGAAATCAGAGAAACCTAGTAGCATTACTTTGCCAACACGCACAGTACGCACACACACACACACCAATCGACCCCGTCTCTCGACAGGACGGTCCATATGAAAGATGTCATACAAGGTGAAGACGGCCCGATGATCAATCTCCGCCATCGATTTATGGCTAACGACATTGAGAAACGACTGTAAAAAGCTCCTGCATTTAGCTCATCGACAGGCGGCATCGAGTGACGAATGGCCGGCCCGGGATCGTTACCGCAGGGCGGCGAAGCTGATAGTTAGCTAGCTGACAACAGCAGGGGCTAAAGATGGAACGACACCGTCTCTCGAACTCGTCAAAAAAAAACCGCGAAGAGCGAGGGAACGGCGGGCGAGCGGGTCCGAGCCGCTCCGCCGCATGACATTGAATGACATCCGAGTCGGGGATCGAAACCCAATCGGGGTATTCTGGCGGTTTTCGGCTATTTTTTTGCGCGCTGTCACCACCCGGCAACAATTCAATCCGTCTGGAAGCGCGAGGCAAACTCCGGGGTGGAGGCGGGCAGGTAATCCCAGCCAGGAGACGCTCGCGCCGGGTGTCGCTTTACCCCGAGCCGTCATGACGTAAGCGGATAATTAGCGCCGGCAGCACGTGTGATGCGCCGTGATGGCGCCCGGCGCCGTAACAGGAGCCGGCGCAGAGAGGAAACTATAGAAGGCTCCTATAAGCTCAGACGGTTGCTCGCGCGCAGCCGTCGGGGTCTGGTTTCTCCGGGCTCCTCCGGAAGCTGCTGGCCTCATTAGACGCAGCGGGGAGTGATGTCATCGGGGGAATAGTAGAGATAACGTAACGCGCAGAGACGCAGGCCGCCATCATGTTGGTATTTCGGGGATACAATAGTCAGAGTCTCGTTTTTTCCTTCTTGTGCCGCTTAAGAAGCAAAAGTTGCCTCAGGGTGAAAAGTGAAGTTACAATATTTAAGTTGAGATAAATGCAAATGCTAAATCTCAGTGCCTTAAAATTCAGAACTCCCTTCCATAAGAGGAAATTGTAGTCTGGTGTCGCCTCGCCGCGTGAAAGACTGAGCGTATGTTGCCCTCTGTTGGCTGTACTGTGTAAGCACACTTGATCTCTTGAGGCATGCTTTTATTTGTCATATTGGTTCTACTTTTGATGTGATATTTTGTGACATTTTTCCACAATATTTTGTCATTTCTCCCTTTATATTTCATACTGGCATTGAGCAACTGCCACCACACGATTTCTGATTCTGATACCAGTGCGGCCTGGGAGTCAGACCCAAATTGGGTTCGATGAAGAGTAAATTCCGCTCCCGCCTGAGTGATCAGCAGCCGATCATCCCCACTTTCATCCCGGAAGAAAAGCTTGTCTCCGCCCAAAAGGCGACAACTTCCAAAGGGTCGCCTGACGTCATTTAAGGGTTGTGTTTTTTTTGCACGGACTCATCAAACGTTCCCATTTTATGTCGTCGCAAAGCAGATTGGATACAACCTCACCAACAGAGGATGACACGGCTCTCTCGCATTCACCTCCTGCCTTATCCCCATTACTGGAACTAAAAAAGTGTGTGTGTGTGCGTGTATGTGTGTGTACTCCGACCAGGAGTGAGAAGCCTTGTCATGTCTGGAGAGATCTAAACCACTTAGCGGATGAGCAGTGGTCTGAGCTCCCCGCGGACATCCCGGCGCAGCGTTCTGCTGAGAGCAGGATCCTGCAGTAGCCCTGTTTAGCCGCAGATAGCAGCTAAGTGCCCTGTTAGTTCACTCTATCTCCAACCCTTCAAGCTCCAGTCCCGGGAGCCTCTTAAAGAGACACCGCGCGGCTTTTTTTATTCTCCTCCAAAAGCAGCTGAGCTCAGAAAAAACCCACATTTGTCACACCGGGGAGCTTTATGGGTGCCGACGCCGGCTACACTCCATCGGGCAACAAACACGCACGCACGCACGCACGCACACACACACGTTGTTGTTAAGCCGCTAAGCGGCGAGTATTTTTTTTGCGTTTCATTTTCACGGCACCGCTCGAGCGCCCCTCATCCGCCTTATTGGTCTGCGGCCTCAAGTTAAAGGACGCCTGAGCCCACTGACCCTGTTTAAATAGACGGCGTTTGCTTTTTTTTAATAAACAGAAATTCTAAGTAACCTCAAATAAACGAAAGTGCTGATTTTGGTGTTGGAACACAGCTGCAGCAGGCAGACACAGATACAACTGGGCACGCAAACATATTGCCCGTCGGCGTTGCTGGCGTTAACGGCGGGAGCGCGTTGCCGCGGCGTCTCGGCGAGGAGGACGGAATGGCGGCGTCGGGCGGCAAGCCGCGACCGTCGGGAAACGGCGCAAGACAGGCTGCTTCCTGACATGGAGCTGATCATGATGCAGGCGCTCGTGCTGCGATTTCAGTGTCAGGTGCAAATGGCACCAGCGAGCTCTGCATGTGATACTTGTCAGCCGGATCAGCTCATCAAATGATTATTAGTATTGATCCCATCAGCGGGCCTTTTGAGCCTGCTGTCAAAATGACATTTGAAAAACCGCACTAGGTCGTTCTACTGCTTCTAAAGTGAAAACTTGAGTTCGAGAGCCGAGCGCCGTCTTGAGGACCTTCTCATCTTCCTCCTCGAGTTGCTGCTGTTTTCACTTGGACATCGAAACAACCTCACACGCTGGGCGCCGTCAGACCGGCTCACCTGTCTCCCCGTCTCCATGGAGGAGAAACACCTTATACGGGCTATAGGTTTACCACCGCTAATACCGTCTAAGTGGCGGGAGGTTAAAGATTTCAAGAGGGGCGCTTTACTTCGGTAACATCTCTGCTTTCAGAGACGTGGAGCTCACCTGCCAGTCAAAGTCCCGCCAGGACCAGGTCTTTCCCGAGGCGGCCGGGGCCGCTTTCAGACAAACGGGCGGGCCGAGTCTGGATCGGAGGTGAAAGGACACCCGATCCATCCTGCGCTCGTGTCTGGGCTTCTTCGGGATCCCCCCCCCCCCGGACAACACTCTGGTTAATTAGAAGCGTCTGAACACGCATGAGGAGACGGCGGCGTCGACAGTTCCGTGGCATCACGGGCCGCCGGCGCGTTCACCGGGAGCCGTGCACGCGCGAATGACACCTGCACCACTCGTCGACCAATCAGCTACTCAGATTAACAGAGGATGGAGGGGGAAAGAGGGGACACAGCAAATGACTCGCATTAAGCAATAATTCCAAGTTGAAATAAAAGAACCTGACTGTTAAAATTGAACGAATTAAAAAAAAAAAAAAAAAATCAAAGCGAAATAAAGTTGGGGGACTAAACGAGGGCCATAAAAGGAAATTACAAATGAAATTTAATTCTGAGAGTTTTAAAAGTCTGAGAGATGTTAGCCAGTTTGCGAGTTAGATAAGAGCGACTGCTAAAGACTTTATTGAGACAGATTGTAAATAACATCAAGGGCGCAGACGCGCACACGTGGCAGGGTTGTGAAAAGTCAACAACAAAATAAAGATTAAAGTTGTAATATAGCAAAATAAAGATTAATTAAAAAAAAAAAAAAAGGCCATAAAAGTGGAAACTAAACGGTTTCACCAACATGGTCGCTCATGTTTAACTGTGTGTTGTTGTTGTTGTTTTTTTAAGTTTTCATGTCTTTTAGGAGAAAGAGGCCAAGTTTACCTTGCAGCCCGTCCGTCTTCATCAATAAAACGACGCTGATCAAAACTGACCAAATTACAAATTCCTAATCAGTCGGGGTGCCGCGCTCGATTAATCATTATTCCATTATTCACCATCAAAACTGTCACACCAACGAGAGTCGCCTGTGATCTCGGCTACACCTCGAGTGTGACGCCGCTGTAGTTGGGGCGGGGGCTGACGTGTGTGACGCTAAAACGTCCGGACGCGGCGATTTAAAAGGCGGTGACGAATCGGGAGGATGAAGGCGCGCGCGGAACAAAGCCGCCGCGCTAGCTTGTGCGGGTAAGATTAAATACATCAAAGGTTAAAGAAAAGAAAGAAAAATCTCCCAAAACAGTATTAAAAAAAAAAAAATCACTTTAAAAATCTAATATTAGCACAATGCATTTGCCTCTTTGTGTAATAGGTAAGTTTTCATGTTAGTCCATCGCTCACTTTCAGTCACAGTGTTTTTCATAGGTGGGGTTGGGCTAATTTCAGGGCAGCTACACATGAGCTAATTCAAAGCGCTTTATGTAAGGCAATTGAAATTATTTGAGATAAGATGTAAAAAAACAAAATGTTTTTAGAAAGTGTAATATGAGCTGCAACAATGGCGGATTAAGCAGTCATATAAAGAGGTCTGATGTTGATGACGCGAGTACACGGGCCGTCAGCACGAGACTGTCGGTTGCAGGCGGCGCCAGCAGATGGCGCTCTTTCTGCACAAAGCCACCCGACCCAGCCGGCGCGCGGCCGCCCCGTCCAATGGCAGGCCGCCCCCCCCCCCGGCCCCAGCGCGGCCGCAGCCTGCGCCCAGTATGAGTGACACCGCCGGAGCTTAAAATAACCTCATCTTAATTCGTGTGATTCCAGCATCTCGGACCGCAGATGCATCAGGACAGGATCCCGTTTTAATTTCATTCTATTTGTATCCACTTTGCTGCAGCTGATATGCTGGAGATGCGGAATTTTTACACATTTAAAAAAAAAATAAATCAAAAAACACACAATTACATCCTCGCAGACGATCCTGGATCCATGCATTCGCTGATATGTTAAACTGTCTTAATCTCCATCCAGTCATCTATTAATGATTTCTATTAATGATAAACTGTTTTTTTTTTCCCCCACTTTTTTTTTTTCCACTAAAAATGCAGTCATATATTATATATGTAATGCAGGTATATGAAAGAAAATCAGATACGCCCAGTGGCGCAAAAAAAGCTGAACCAGAAAAATAATATGTTAATTTTCAAAGAGTCATGTATTTTTAAGGAGGAGGGAATAGAGGTCACCGCGCGACACAGACTCTTTACATATTTAGGCACTTTGGAGCCGTTTTGCATGTTTGATTCATTCCAGCCTATAAATCGTTGCAAACTTTATGAATCCGTGTTTTGAACGAATAACCAGCCATTGATTTTTCCGGGGGCAGCATTAAAGAGCACGTCTGTAAACAATTGCTTCTAGAGTTACTTAACATCGGTCTGTGGGTTTTATTAACCAGTTAGAAGTGACGAATGTCCTTTTCCTTCACTGGTTGTACCAACATGCAGTATCTAAAATTCTATTTAGTAAGGCTGTTTTTGTCAAAATACATTTTTATGAAGTTTCATGAGATTGATATTTATGCTTTTTCAACTTACTTTGTCACAATTTTCTGTACTTTTCTGTACAATGAAAATAAGCTTTTCAGCTCCACATAGCACCGACACAATACTGCTCATATTATTGTTGCTACTGAGTCATTTTTTTTAAATTCCCCTACTGAGGCTCCTTTTTGATCCGCACATCAGTGTCTGTTGATCATGGTTGATACATGAAGTTTTTTTAAACGTGGCAGTGTTGTTAATTATTGCCTAAAACTGCGCATGACAAAACAGCCAGCTGCAACCACAAAGGAAGAACGATGAAATAAAATAACTGATCGGCGTTGAGCATGAGGTCACTCACGCTGGCTCCACGTTGAGCCGGGCTCAGGGCCGCGTTTGTGTGGAATATGCCTTTTCGACGGTGCAGTACCTAAGATGCCCTTGGGGTGGCGATAAAGTTCAGGGAACAGGGGGTCCTCATTAGTGCGGCGGACTTTCATGTTCCATGCCGGGGAGCGGAGAGCCGCCTGATCTCTTCCTGTGTGATTCAGAGGTCCTGGAGCTGGAAGCCGCTGATACTGGAGGGGGGGTAGTGGGGGTGGGTTATATCTCCTCAATTCCACCTTAAATTGCAGCTCGACGGAGGACGACAAATCGCAACGTGCTCACGCTTGAATCTCGGGACGCGGCAGTGAAACGTGAAACGCCTCAGCCTCCACACCCAAATGACGATGACGACGCATAAAATCAGCCCAACGATGCTTCCGAACCGCCCCGGTCGCTCCTCCATAGCATCTGAACGCCGGATAAATATATATATAGATATATATATATCTATATATCTATATTTTTTTTCTGAGGTCGTGAAGCCGGCTGAAGCGTCTGCTTTTCATTATGCATGTGCGTGCACGTGTGTGTTGTGTGTGTGAGTGTGTGTGTGTGTGTTAGGGCTACGCTGCATCGGCGAGGGGAGGCTACAGGTGGGCTCTCTCTCCCGGGGCGTGGGAGTGAAGTAGGAAGTAAGGTAGCTAAATCAATATCATGTGAATTATTAAGAGCTTCCTCCATTGTCACGCACTGTGGATCTCAAGCTTCGGGGAGGGGAGGGAGGACTCCGCACCGCCCTCTCCCACAACCCCCCCCCCCCCCCCCCCCAATACCCTCCCCCCCCCCCCCCTCCTATTTCCTCTCTAAGTAACTATTTTTCTCCCGCAGTCACATGAACGCTGCTCATGCGTGCACACATACTGTACTTTCATGTATGTATCCCGCCGCTCGCGCGCTCACGCCGGCCACATGCACTGGTCTTTATGCTCACCCTTGTCGGAGCGCTCATTAGTCAGTGCAGTGATGCAGAGTAGCCCTGTCATTAGCTGAGAGCTCCGTGTCCTCCACTCCCATCCCTCTGTTTTATTCTTCCTCCCCCTTTGCTAAGGATTGGTCTTCATTTTTATCTCGGACGCCGGGGGCATTCCGGAGATCTACATGACAAAGATCTCTAATCCCACTGAAGTCCAAATACCCTCTGCAAGACTGTCTTTATTAGCGGAATTGAGATCAGGTATCCTAATTGCCTTTGCCATGCGTGTCACTTGTTACTGCCAGACTTAAAACTGTTGAGGAACGAGTCGGTTAAGGCGCCCGCCTTTGTTTCAAAGCCTCTCGTCGGGAAGTCGGATGTCTGAGCCGCGTCGGCTCCGGTCCGGAGAGCTGTCAGTCACGGTTTGGCAACTCCGGCCGCCACACCAGAGGTCAATTTAGGTCTCAATTTAGAAGTACTTGTATTAGATTATTTCCATTTAATGCTTCTTTATACCTTTTTTTTCTTTTTTTATTCTTTTTTCTTTCTCTCCAATAAATCTCACAGAGACATTTCTTCTGACAGCCACAGTTATCGTTTTTTCTCAGATTAGGATTTTACCGAAGATAACGCTGTCTCATTACGGGGGGCGGTGGTGCGCGATTGTAGTAAACAGCGACTGCGGCTCACTTTCCTTCTGTCATGCCAGAGCACATCCCCCGTTGTTGACATGGCGCGAGAGGCCCGTCATCAGTTTTTAATCACGTCAGACGCAGCAGACCCCCCCGCCTGGTCCCCGTCCACAAATCGTCCAGAAGAGGCGAGCGGAAGCGGATCGATATGGAAAGATGTCAGCTGATAGTTGGACCAACCAACGCTGCCACAGTTACCCGGTCATGCTCTGCAAGGTCGCCAGCTACTTCAGCGCAAAGAGACCCAGCAGTTACCCCAACCCCAACCAACTCCGACAGCTAACGCCACACCTAATCCCGTCGCTAACCCTAATCCTAATCCCAACGCTAACCCTAATCCTAATCCCAACACTAACCCTAATCCTAATCCCAACACGGACCCTCGTCTGCTTTCATTCACTTTAGTGTTGGACTTGTGAGGGGTCAGCAGTCAGGTTTTGTCCCAAATGGTTTCAGAAGCTCTTTCAGAAGCTCTCGTGATAATTTGGACAGCACGTCTCAACCCAGATTGGCCCAGATTATGAACACGTCTATCAGACTGTAATTTTCTGAAAGATGTTCACAATTCATTATTGAACATTAATAGCTAACATTGTGGATTTAGGGTGAATTTGCAATAAGTTCCACCAAAGAAACATTTTTTGTCTTTTTTGTTTTTTGCTTTTATTTTTTGCCCTTAACCTCTCGTATGGTTTCAGTTCAACAGCTGGAAAACAAAGCAAACATGACAGAAAAGTCTAAAAAAAAAGAAAAGAAAAAAAAAAGAGCCAAAATATGTGTAGTGTTACTTTGATTTTCTTCTCTGCTGCTCATGACCCATCTCTTGTATCAGATGACCCCTTGCAGGACCCGAGCCAAGGCACCGCCGCACTGTTCTGTATGCAGCAGTCAAATTCTCCACGCTGGTGCATCAATATTATCAGAAAGGGGCATTTTTTTTTTTTTTTCCCTGCAGAAGCAACAATTTCACCTGTGATACTTAAAATACTTTCCCCAAACAATGCCACGGCGCTCTTAGCAATTCCAGACAGAGTTTAAAAAAGCGGGGTTTTTTTCGGTTTTCGAGTTCATTCCTCTCAGACTGGAAAATAAGGTCTCGAAACTTGCTCGGCGTCTGCATCCTTGCCGCTCCTGCACAGCACAAGGGCGCCTGGCTGTTCTCCGCTTGCCGCTCCGACTTTATTGTTCTGGTTCTCTGCTGCTGCAAAGTCAGACCCCCCCGCCCCCCACCCGCCCCCCTCCCCTCAAAAACATCTCGTCTGCAGTTGCCGTAATCCGTCAGACACATTCTCCGTACATTTTCTATCAGACAATTTTCGTCGTCCTGAATCGATGAAATGCTCTCAGGCAGGAAGGGAGGACGCCCGCGTGACGAAACGCGGCAGTCGGAAAATTCGTGCGATTGTGAAATGTGAGGGGTCCTACTCGACGGCGCCGCGCCCGCAGAAACATGGCGGACATTTTTCGATGAGGGGTGCGAGTTCATTAAATGCGCGACATTTTTTTCAACCGTTTTTATTTGCAATGTGATATTAGGCCGAAAAAAAACTAAAAGTCGTAAACCGAGTAACAAACCAGGCAAAGCGTCGTTTTAGCGGTTTCAGCTGATGTGCTGGTGATCCACGCGTGAACGTCGCGGCGACGCCGACGGAGGAGGAACGAATCACGGCCGACGTTCGTCGCCAACAATGCAAAGTCCTCCGCTTCGATTTCTCCCTTCCTGCTGGCTTGTAATTTTTTTTTTTCCCCCCTCGTTTGCTGCTGCAGCCGGTTTCGTCGGCGCTTCGGAGAGAGTCGGTCCCGTTGAAATATTTTGCAAAGACAACCTTCAGCACCCGGAGAGGAAACTCACTCCATAAATCATAGGGAACAAGATAATGCACAATGGGGAAAGAGGGAAGGGGGGAGGAGGGGGGGGGGGGGTAAAAAACAAATGCTCACAAGAAATGACTTACAATATTTTCTTAAAATTTGCTGCTGTCCTTGTACGAGCGTCAGCACCACAGTTAGCGGAGCACGTTCGTGTTGGGGAGCCACCGGCAGGTGTGAGACTATGAAGAAGTAAAATATGTTTATGATAATACAAACTTGGCAGACACGAGCGTTTCCCCATCTTGCTGAGATGGCTGCGGGCCAACGTGTTTATACTCTACTCTGCCCTTGATTGGCTTATAAACGTCCCGCGTCAAGTTGACTTATAGCATCTCTAATAAGCGGTTACCAGAGATGCTGATTCTCCGCTGTTATCATGGCAACACACCTACATTAAACAATTATCCAAATCGGCGGTTTTCTGCTGGAAACCTTGTTTTGCTCATTACAGTTCCACAGCCGGTTCATTTAGCAGACGCTTTCATCCAAAAGGACGCAACATCTGAGAGCCGGAGCAACGCGAGTGAGGATCCAGGAGAGAGGGGGCGTGGGTGAGCGCCACGGGGCGAGGTTCAGGTCTGAGGGGACGCGGGTGCCCGCGGGGACGCGCAGGAGGCGACGCACGGGGCTGGTTTGGCAACTGGGTCCGGCAAACGGAGGACCGCAGAAGAGAGGACTCCACCGAGGGCTTTGAATCGGACGCGAGCAGCGACTTCACGGCAATCGGACCTCAGCTCCACGTTTCGAAATGAATTCTGGATACGGACCGCAGGTAGAAACGCTCGGCGCGCCTTAGCCACCGCCGGCGGTTCCTGAGGAAAGACCTCAGAAAGAGGCCTCCAGGCCGAAGGTCAGCTTAAACCCTCCTCCCTGGTCATTTAACGTTCGCGCTGATTGGCGTCCATCTCCATGTCTCACGGCGCGTACCGATGCCCGAAGACAAACGCCCGGACCGCGGTCCGGATGCGCTGCCGCCAGACTCGCTGTTCCCCTCGACAGGAACCGACTCAAACCGCCAGGCTGATACTTTCCACATTATGAAAAGTCATGTTGTCCTTCACAGCTCCAGCCCGAATGTCCTCTCAGTTGTATTTCATTGTCAGCAATGGCCAGTCCTGCCATGTCACGCTCTTGGACCTCACTAGGCCACATGTATCACCATTTGGACTTGAGGCCTACTGTCACTGTGTGACATAACATCAGTAATGCTAGAAGAGACCCCTGTAAAATGCGACACTTTCCCTCTGGTTTGTTGAAAAGTCTGGATCATGGAAGCCACGGTTGATCTACAAGATTTGGCTGGACTCTTTTTCAGCAGCCTCCGAGTGGCCGACCACAGCGGATCTCATTGGTCTGCCGCGCTGCCGCTGGTTTCACCAGCGACAGCAGCTGTTTCTCCTTTCTTTGAACACCTCCACTTATTCCCACTCCTCCCCTCCACCCGCCCCGCCTGGTCCCGCCCAGACACCGTTTCCCTCCGTGCTTTTCCGTCAAAGCTGAACTGAACCAATCCAAAAAGAAAGAACTTCGGCAACTGGCTGTGTTTCGGAATCGGCTGTGGCTGATCATCGCCAGCGTTTCCTCAGTCTTTCTCTGAGCCGCCGTTGCTACAGAAGCGGAGGTTTGATATCACGTTTACGGTTTTGAATCTTAGCCGTCCGTCTCTGGCGCGCGTTTGTAGATAAGACAAAGATCCATAATATTGGGGCTTTTTAAAAAAAAAAAAAAAGTAACCTCTCTGTCACGATTTCAGCGCACGTCGCTCCCGGGATATGAAAGAGTCGCATCCAAA
>CAAKHG010034465.1:9326-58357 GCA_901007715.1 Dactylopterus volitans
CCAGCGGTATCATGAACTTCCTTTGGAATTTGCAGTAACGGAGTAGAGAATTTTTTTCCCTGAAAACGTGACACCGACGCTCTGCTCCTTCAGTTTAATATTTACTGAAAATGTCAGCGTTTTATCAGTTTCCACTATGCTCATTACCATTGTGTTGTGCAGGGGATTAGATTTTGATGAAACGGTACTTATTACGATGGCTAAATGTGCAAATAGCGAAACAAAGGTGCGAAATTAATCTGGTCTTTTCAAGTGTGGCAGTGAACTCTTTTGAATTTCGTCAGAAGCACCAATTATTGAAATTGACTCAGGCGAAATCTTCAGAAGAAACTGAGGCAGCACTGGCTGAAATAATCTTGTCTTATCGCTCTTGTCTTATTTGTTCTTTGAAGGCTACAAGAGGATCCCCCAGCTGGTGTCAGTGGTGCCCCATCTGAAAACAACATCATGGTGTGGAATGCAGTCATTTTTGGGTAAGACTGATGACCAGTCATAATGCACATAGACAGATCTTGTCTTCCATAATAACACATTTGGAATCTTTTTAGCCAAAGTGTCAAACTATTTACAAATATATAAATTTCTCCATTGTTACAGCCCTGAAGGAACTCCCTTTGAGGATGGTGAGTATTTTATCATTTCATATGGCATTTGATGTATTTAGGGATACCTGTGTGTGAAACATGTCTAACAAAGTAACTTTAGCACACCACGATCACTGTTTCGTATGTGTTCACATTTATGATAAATACCTTCTTGTTTATAATGTGGTTTTCTGTTGGGTAATTGTCTTCAAGGGAAACTACACTCAAAATCTAACCTTGGTGTACCGTAGCTTATTTAACTCATCCGCAAACTTAAATTACATCAAATACACTGTGGTACTTTGCTAATTACTAAGTTGCAACTATATGAGTAAATCACAATAACTGGTAGACTGTATAAAGCTACATAGCCAAAAAGTTTCTCTTCGATCGTTTTACATTCTTTTCTTAAAGGTTTAGCTTGCAATACAAATCTTATTTTCACACTTAATCTGTCTTGAAACACTTACACAGACAAATTTGACGTGCATAAAATAAATATTTTTGTATTATCTTTGTCCCAGGTACTTTTAAACTCATTGTAGAGTTCACAGAAGAATACCCTAACAAACCCCCCACAGTACGATTTGTGTCAAAGATGTTTCATCCAAATGGTAAGAATGTCTCCTGTGGCTCACCGTAGTGCCGACGCCTGGGGGAAGGGTGTAATTGTGAATTTCTTTCCCAGTCTATGCAGATGGAAGTATATGTTTGGACATCCTACAGAATCGTTGGAGTCCCACTTACGATGTGTCCTCTATTCTTACATCCATCCAGGTAGGTCTTGATAAAAAGTAATTTCTCGAGTGTGTCAGTGTATTCGCTTGTCATCGTAACGTTACATTTCACAATTGTCACTAATATTATGTTGATAAATTGCAAAGTGTTTACCAGTTAAAGCACTCATAACATGTAAATGATATCAAAGTGTACAAATTTATTTCTCATGGGAAAGAAAAATTCAGAGTTAGATTTGCAAACCTACAAAATGCTTATGTAAAAGTTTGGAAATTATATGGACTAAGTCACACATGTCGACATATCTGAAAGTCTGTTGTTGCTGTCTAATTAATCTACAAAGGACAGTTCATCCAAATATGAAAATTCACTCATTATCTACTGGCCATTATGCGGCTGGAGGGCTGGGTGAAGTGTTTGAGTCAAAACACTAGAGTTTCAGAGAAAAACAGCATTGCAGGCAAACCAATACAATTGAAATAAACAATGACAATGGGGGGGTAATATGCCTGCATACTGCTCCTGTGATGTCATGATGTGTGCTAACATGAACGCAGCTCCTGGCTAGTAAGATAATTTAAGCTAAAAACATAGTGTAAAATGAATGTCGGGAGTTACGGGCGCTTGGATGATGCTGCAGGTGGACTCTTTAACACTTCACCCACCCCTCCAGTGGCGTGGTGCTGATTAGATCATGAGCTAATTTTAATTACTGGGCAAACTATTCCTTGAAGCCTTGGTCAAAACGGGTGCACGCGGACGGCTGTTGTCGAGACGTGGCCGGTTTTTGAGGGCAGACGATTAAGTAGTTTATACAGGTGACGCATGTTGATCATTTGCCACGGAAGCGTCGTCACCCTCAGCGCTAATCTGCCTCTTCCACAGTCCCTGCTTGATGAACCAAACCCCAACAGTCCGGCCAACAGCCAGGCGGCTCAGCTCTACCAGGAGAACAAGCGGGAGTACGAGAAGCGCGTTTCTGCCATCGTAGAACAAAGCTGGCGAGACAGCTGACGTGCCAGCCCCCCGCCCGCCCTCTCCATTGTTAAGCTGTGTGTACTCAAAAGTCATAGTGGAGAACCTCCTTAATCTTCACCCCCCATCCACCCGATTTTGATTTTAAGATTTTATGCACTTTACCTTCAACTTCCCCCTCATAGAATGTTTTTCTTCTTGCCTGCAAAGAGGGAATTATTATTTTTTATATATCCCGTCCCTCTTTTCCAGCCCATCAGGGGATAATGAGCTGAATCTTGCCTTGTTTCGTCATCACAGACTCGTGGGTCATCAACCTCAAACTTTTGAGTGCTCCACCTCTCTGTAGTAGCTCCCCACCAAAATATTGAAGCATCCTTAAGTTATGGATCAATTTATGGATCAACTTCTGTTGTGCCCCCGACGTGTTATGTCTTATCACAAGGCAGTTTGTCTGCGCTCCTGCGTGACCTCCCCTCCCCCCACCTTGTTAGAATGAACAGCCTAAGCATCATGGACTTTAACTAAACCAGACATCTTTTACACCGCGTCTTTGCTGTGCTGTGAACTGTTACATGCATGACAAGTGTATTCATGTTCCTCTTGCATACTTTTGTGTGTGTATATAAGAAACCTGCAACTGAATATATGTACAGATTTTGCACTGGTTGTCCCCCCCACCCCCCCATATCATTTTTTTCAGCAATTGTAAATAAAAAGGCAAAATCAGTACTATATAATTTGTTTATTGTAACTCAAAATGTAACCTTTTGACCTGAAACTGTACTCTGTGTTGACAGGGGTAAATAGTTAAGCTACCATTTAAACTGGTTTCACATACAGGTAAAAGCAATGAAAAACACTGGTGTAACAGGAGCTGAGTTTTTTGCATTAGCGACATACAATAACTGGCTGTAGAGAAATGGAACACAGCTGAGACGGGCAATGGGCGTCTTTAACTGCATGCTGTCGAGCCGCCGATACCAATATTGAACACTGGATGGTGTTGGATAGTTTTTAGAAGGTCACATTAACTGCAGAAATGGCCTTCACTTTTGGGAAAAAAAACACTCTTGCTAACTTCACTAAATACTCTGCTCTCAAAGGCTTCAAAACACTTTTCCATTATATATTTGAGTGCCTAAATTAAGAGCGAGCTGCACTATTAAATGCCTGCAACAAATCAGTGCGAAAGGAATCGTGCATCGCGCCACCTTTACACCTTAATTTAGCATGATAAAGTTTAAGTGCCCCAAATCTCCATTTTCTGCACACGGGGAAAGAACTGAGTGTCTATTAAAAATACTTGGTGAATGTGAGTGAGTCTGGGTGCAGCCGTGCTTCCTTCAGACAGGACATTAATGGAACATCAGCCCTTCAGCGAGACACCACCTTACATGGCGTCTTTAAAATAATAAACTTCTCATTCATGTAGAGATGCTTTATTAGTGAACTGGGCATATATTATTGGAGTGGGTGATTTTGCATGCATGACAAAAACAAAAAGGGGATGTACTGTAAGTGCAGGACAGTTGCTTACAAACATGCAGGTTTGTGTGGGCCGATATGATCCAGAGGTGGTCTTGCTTCTTCGCTATGCAGCGGTTTAAAAAAAAAAAAAAAGAAGCTATTTCACAAGATCACACGGATCACTTTCGTGATTTATTTTAAACGACAAAGAACAGTAACGAGACACGATATAAAAATTTTGAGGAGTCCTTCTCAGGCCAGGCGGAGTGAGCTACCTGTTGTACGCCCTCTCCTTCTTGGCCCTCTCCAGGGCCTTGTCCATGGTCTTCTCGTTCTCACCTCTACACTTGGGGCAGAACCACTTGCCCTTGGGCTTGTGATGGAGCCCGACGCAGGAGAAGTGAAACCATTCGATGGGACATTCGTCGTTATCACAGCCGATCATCTCGCCATAGGAAACCTGCTCGCACAGACAGTAGGTCGGCTCGTCTGGGTCAATGGGCAAATCTGGAGGAGACACTTCCCTCTCAGACTTTCCTTTAGACTTCTTCTTCTTTTTGGAGGATGTTTTGGCCCTCTTTTCCCGAGATGCTCCTGCTCCAACGTCCTCGGTGGGATCCAGACCCCCGTAACTCTCCCTATTTTCCCCATTTTTCTGTCGTCTCGAGCGTTTCCCTCCTGCCTTGTCTCCACCGCCCGAGCCCGAGGTGACCTCGTCGCGCTTCTTGTCATGGTGGCTGGTTTTGCCTGGCGTGATGCTGGCTGATGTTGATGACATCATGGATGCGGCAGAGGTTGCCATAGACGTTGCTGTGGGAATGTGGATCTCAGGGACTTCTTGTGAGGAAAGCAGAAGTTCAGAATGCCAATCTATCTGTCTTGTTCGGTTTTCAACCAGCTCCACCTGAAGAAAAAGAAAAAAAAAAAGAACACATACTTTTATTTGTCGTTGATGTTTGGCCTATGTGGGTGATTTAATACTTGGAACGTTTTCCCAACCAAAAGGTAAAACAGCCCAGCATTGGTGATGGGATCTTGGTTGATCAAAACAGACAAGACAATCTAATAAGTGCAGTTGGAGTGACATCTGATCGCGTTTGAGGGCTGATAAAAAGGCACCAAATATTCTGCGCTACTGTTAGTGAGACAGACGGCTTCTTAGAAATATGGAAAGTTACCATGGCAGCACTATTATAATTCTTTCCTAGCAATGGCAAGGCTGGACAGCTACATTTACTTTAACACGATTAAATAACACGGAGACAACAAATATTACATCCCCGTCACTGTGAAAGCAGCGTTTGCCAAACAGCACATTTTCAACTGCTGCTTTGGCCAATTGTTACATCAGCCATTAAATCAACATCATGTAGGCTCCGACAAGAAATAGCGTGCAAGACATGAAGCAGCATAAAAGATAAAAGCTTACAAGTATAAGCAGTACAAAAAGGAAAAAAAAAGGCAAATGCAGAGGTCAAGCATGCTGTGACATGGTATGATGGGGGTATAGTTACCTTTCACAGTATACATACTATCTACACCACCTCTGAGAGTTAATCTGTTATATACAAGATACATTTGGCTTCAACTTTGACATATTAAATGTATGTCAAAGGGGAAAGTTAAATACGGTGTAATGTCCCTCCCAACTCTCAAACGTGGAGCTATAATAAGCTGATTGAGAGTTCAGAATTGCATGAGATCAGATCAATTCTTTCCTGGTAAAGATTTCAGTGAAATTTCAATCTGTGTGAAGGGGAAAGCCCGCTACATCCCAACAACAAACAGCTCTTTTATTAGGCCAGTAAAAACTTTTAACCTCCACACTGTGTGCTTCCAGGACAGCGCTGCTCTATACTCACATTTCAGACCCATAGAGCCACTCTAGATAAAGTCCTTTACGTACCATTTGTCCAGCAATCTGAATCTTCTCATCTCCAAGTTCCTGACTGCGGATCAGCGCCCTCTGAATGGACAACTGAAGCTTGCGCCGCTGAAGCGAGTCGGATTCCTTGCGGTAGCGTTCATAAGCATCATCAAGCTCTTTCAGAACATCTGACAAAAGAGGAAATTCAAAATGCATACAAAAAGGAGAAATTGTACAGTTATAAAACTTAATTCATGTGGTACTGTGAAACCAGTCTTACCGCAATTGCAGTAGATTGAACTTTAAGTTTTAGTCACTTATCAATATCGTTAAATTTGTTTTTATTGCCTGTAGAAATAATTGCTGCACCCTTTCATGCCTGCTCGTCGTGGTCATTGTGATTAGGACAAATTAAGAGCGTTGCCGTGTCCTCAGCATCAGCTCTCACCTTTACAGAGCTTTTGCTTCATGTTACCGCAATTAATGTGGCTATTCTCAGCATTTATCTGTAATCTTATTTACTGTTACAAAGTTGGCCCGCAATTTTGATCGATACAAGCCCGTATGTGCATTATTTTGGTCTCATGGCTCCACCTTGCGGCAGTGTTAAGTTCAGTGGTAACTCATTCCAGACACTCGGCTACACATCAGGATGGGATTTCATGGGTGTGTTGTATAAGTTATGTACTTATTCTGTTTGGTGTTTTACAGCCCTCCCTTTTCAGAAACGCCACAAAAAAAGGCCAACCTCCAAAACAGGCATTCCTGTACACCCTGACAAGCAAACCTCTGCTTCATTGAAGTTTTTAAACTTGAACCTTTGGGTGATCTGTGATTTGATCAGTCACATCAGAGGTAGGTGGTGATTTTCTTGACACCAAGAGTACGAGAGACGCTAGTGCCAGCCAATTCTTTCTGTTAAACAAGTCTAACTGCATCCCCCAGCTGCACATCCCTTGTGCACTATGATTTGTTAATGGGATCATTTATGGCTATGAGAGTATAGTAATGGGTACTTTGAAGCACTGATGATTAAATGTATTCATGTGTATTCATATTATTCTAACTGTTTGCTAACATGATTAGCAACCACACCAGGGCAGTGTCAAAAGGATAATGGAAGTTGCCAATTATAATTTCCAATTGCTCAGAAAGATGTATTCAAATATGTCACCCTGTATAAACAGGGTATATACCAGAATTTAATATCTACAACAAAGATCATAAATCCTGAGGTAAAAAGAAAAAAGTCTTCCTTGAGAAAATGGCAATGGACCTCGCAGCCACAGCCATTTTAACATGAATATAAAAACACATGCGTTTCTAGCAACACCGATGAAGGTACAATTCTATTAAACACCACATTGTTGATAAATGTGGTTAACAGCGCCTCTGTTTACTTAACATTTCAAGGCTAAATAGCTGCTGTGCATAAGGTCCAGCATCAGAATCGGCTGCTGCTGATCTCTGCAGCTCTTTCTATGATGCACTTGCTTCGTTTTCAAAATGAGCTGCATTTCCTTTAGAACGTTATTGGGTTCAAAAGAGTCCACATCTGTCAAGACCTCAACACCTGTTGAGCCCCTTTTTTTTTTTCCTACCTTGGTATTTGGCATCAATTTCCTTCATGAGCGAGACGCTCCTCTGCAAATCAAACGGCAGCGATTCCACCAGGTCCAAATACTCCTCGACGTAGTTGACGACGACGTGGCCGGGGTCGCCATTGGTGGCGTTCAGCATCTTGAGTCCGTCCTCCTCACAGGGCGCTCTGGCACCTGCAGCTGCAAGCAAATCATAAAATAAATAAATAAAAAATAAAATTAAGACTGTAAAGCCACACTACTCATTCGGCGTTTTATGGAGGGAATTTTGATATCACCTGGCAACTGTTATTACGTTTCGTAGCATCATGTGCCTCCGAATAATTTGCCGTTCTCTTGTGGAGACCATCAGATTGATTTTTTTTGCCCACGTTGTGTTCTATTTTAAATGTGGAATATAATTTCTAAACATTTGAAAAGGGGGCGGGAGTAGTGAACTACTGTCGGCCGACTTGAGATTTTTTTTTGCACGTTCTATGTATTCTGCTGACAGAGACTTGACGTCAAGTAGTTTAGGAACAGAGAAAAAATGGTTAAAATGTCGGTATTCTTGCCTCAATTTAATTAGTTAATTAGTTTAACTTAATTAAGAACACAATGTCCGAGTCAAGCGCTGCTGCGTACCGACGGGGACCGTGAGACGGTTAGCATGAGGCTATCATGTCGGCTGGCAGTCGCTTGGTTTCCCTGTGACCTCGCGCTCGTTTGGACATCGTTGCCGAGGCTGCGTTTGCAAACCAAAGACAGTCGAACGTCGTGTAAAACACCAACACGCCCAACGCCGAACTTGGTTATTGCAAATAACCGCAACGCTTCAAAGAAAAGTATCCCACCTTCGACGCTTAGCGCGATATGGAGGCTACGGCTAACCCTTCGCCGAGTTCACGTCAACTCAAGCTAGCACATACGACACACACACACACTGCGGCGCATAGCACCACGGCACAAGTTGGAGTTGGGCTGCTGCTGGGGGAGCTTTGCACTGAGCGAATTCCTTTATCCACTAGTAATGGTGGTTTGTTCTAGCCGCAAACTGACGAATCACGTTAAAAGCCTATTCAGATGACGAAGTTTGTGTCCAACGGAACTATCAGCGAACGCTCAGGAAACGTCAACGGCCACTTGCTTCGTTGCACACGGCAAACCGTTAACTACGGACTTGATAGTCAAAAATCACCCGCATGAATCATTTTCACACATAAGCTAGCGGCTAGGTGTTTTTTTTTACGTGACGTTAGCCGAATCGTCGATTAATTCTCTGTAGACTAGCACAAGTTAAGCGTACTAGTTGGGGATTAAGACGCTAGCACGATAACCTACCTGCGGGTTTTTTCCCCCCCTGTGGCGCCAACAGCAGCAAAGCAGCTCACTTAGACGGTTTTCTTTCTCTGGCTTCTAACAGTGCGAGCGGCTGCGTTTAGTGCGGGATGAGCACCGGGTCACTTAGCAGTCAGCTAACCACTAGCCACTTCTTTCTGTTCCTTCCGGCCGATTCGTCACGTCCGCCCCCTATTGGCGCATCTGCCGCGGTGCTACTACATCGACTTTACTCGCCCTCTTCGAGACACCTCGTAGCACTTTTTTTTTAAAATTAAAATCACGTTTGTGTCACTGCATTGTAACTGCGGCAAGAGCTTTAGCTGTTAGCGAAAGTGCTGCAATATTTCCCGCAAACACTGCAATATGAAGCGCTAAAACCAATAGCTGATGAGTTGATTTTGTAGTCAATGTCTCAATGAATTAAGGGATTTTATGGACAAGCTGTGAGAGGAATTGACAATCAGGAATACTCAACTAACAATGGGGCCTCACTCAGACCACCAAGCTCAGACTTGCGATTAGAGAGGAGCCGCATGTTTCCACACTACAAGCACAAGTGCATTAACTTCCGAGTCAATACTGCCACCCTTTGGCAACACATGTCCTATGTTGCCATGACAGCCGCCATCAGGGACTTATTCAAGTTCATTCAGAGGAAATCAAATTTATTTAGTTTAACATTTAAAAAGATTTCTCATCCAAGTTTCTTTGGTGGGCTGGGAAGAATATTGCTAACTCAACATGCTTGATGAATGCATTTATATTACTAGTTAAGACATGGAAGACTTGTTTTAACTGGAAGGGGTTTATTATGCGTGTGTGTGTGTGTGTGTGTGTGTGTGTATTTTTCACCAGATTTTCAGTGAGTTTTTTTTGTCGTCCACACCTCTGCAACCTTCACTTCACTGAAAAACGTATTTGTCATTAATCCACTGTGTGGCCGGCTGATAAGTGAGGGTCTTTTATGCAAAATTTTCTACATTTTAGTTTACAAACAATAACTTCCAATTAAAGTGTCAGTTTTCAGCTTTCAAATAGGTTTTTGAAGACTGAACCAATCTCCTGGATCATGTCTGAGGTGGTGGTTGACCTTCCGTGCCGCTGGAATGCTTGGCGGTTGCACTGTCTGGTGAGAGAACAGCCTCCGAATGCTGCAACCACTGATGGATTCACACTGGTGGAGGGCAAAAGTGGCATATTAGGAAACACACATATCCATTTTCAGACTACAAGTTTCAGAAGTTTTGTCATGAACTCCTTAATGACAACGTTGGTGAAAATTCCAATGGGTTAACAAGTATCTAAGCATTAAATATCATGGATTACACACCCAAATTAGGTGCTAGTTATATTGTTCTTTTAAAAGTGGCACAACTAGTTTGTGTAGGTGTTACAGGAAATGTGCTTACACAGCTAAACCCACTCGCCTACTAGTTTTAGACCACATATTTAAAACAAAATACACAAATAGGTAATAATGTCCTCACCTTCTGATCGTTCCAGCTGCAGAGGCAGTATGGGCCCAATGAGCCAGCACTCCGATAGATCCAGATAGAAGATCCCCCTGTCCACCACATCTTCTACCACTGCCCTCAATACTGCATGAAACCACTAACCAAAGTGAAAATTACATCAGATCAAATGAGTGACAAACTGATTAAGTGATGAAGCAGTTTTCAGACAGTACATGAGCCTGATACCAACCCTGACTGCCATCCGTAATGAGATCTTGTTCTCCTTTTAGCACCAGAGTGAGGTTTCCCAAGGCTACACTGAGCTGCGTGACACAGCGCTGGCGATCGCTGCTGTCCATAGGTTCATGGTGCTGAGAATGCAGCGACACACAAGGCAAGATAAAACTCCCACCATACACCAAGAAGCCCACAGAGATATGTGCAGCGTGCCTCATATTAATTGATGACGAACTGCACATGAGAGACCTACCAGTGCCTCGTAAAGTCGCATGAACTCCATGACATTGGGTGTTAGGATGCCCTTCTGGTACCCTTGAATGACAGATGGTTGCTGCGTAACTAGCCATAATCCATCCTGTTGAAAAAACAAACCACACAAACGATGATTCTTTATGACTCCATTAAAAAAAAAAAAGAAAAAAAAAAGAGCAACCATCTGCTTGACTGCTGAACCTGATTTCATCAAAACAAATACTCACAGCATCAATGACTATGGGGATATCTCTTGCTTTAGACTTCTCTATCACCTCCTACAAGAGAGGAATAGAGGTGTTATCCAGACAAATGCAACTAGTACAGGTGATGATAGCTCGACAAGCACTGTGATGATCTCTTTGGGGCCACAATAAACTTACAGATACAACAGATACAATCAGCGTAATTAAGGTGGATAAAGAATTTGAATCCTTTTCTGTTCAAAAGTTACTGTAATGCTACATTTGCACATGCCGTAAACACAGAGGCTGATGAATTGAAGCTCAAGAGTCACCTATGCATCAGTGTGCAGTGGTAGAATCACCCAGATGACAGCTGCCTCATTTTTGGACATCCAACAGATTGGTAGATATAAGAGTGCTGGGTGCTTTTTGCCCAAGTCATGTTTCTTGGCCATTCTGTTCTGGGTGTGAAATAGTGTGAAGATATTCCACGTGCCTTGGCTGTTTTAAGTATGAAGTCCTCTCTCCCTAGACCTGGTCCCACCACAAGGCTGTGTAGTCTTGGGAGCCATTTTTCTATCTCTTCCACTGCATTAGGACTGTCCCTTAAAACATGCACAAATACAGACACACACACACACACTTGTTAGATGTGTTGGAATGTACAAATTACTTTAAACCCTGCCCTGGTTATCCTCTCATAAAAGCTGTGTTCTATAGTTCTCCATGTTTTGTGTATACTCGATATAGTCCGTCTTCACTGATGTAAAGTATACACACATGCATGCAGACTCTTTATCCCTCTTTCACATTCACTCAGAGAAACTCATTCATTCAAAAGATATTTATATAGTCCAGTGTATACACTGTAAAATATGTTATTTGGATAGGTGCTGAAATTGACAATATATGCGAGGAAAGCTTATCTGGGTTAACAAAACTTACTCATGAAATAATCAAATTATGGTGCAATTCTATGAACCCATTATAATATTACATGTCTGTCCAGAGTTGAAAATACATGCAGTGAAGACTTTGAGCAAATTAAAAAAAAACATTTGTGAATAATTTTGTGATTATGACCTAAAGAATTTTAAGAAGTCTGAGCAGAATTGTGCTCGATGAGGTTAGAGTGACACTGACATTTGAACTTGAGAACCTAATCCATGAGGCCTAAATATCAGCCTATGTGGAAGCATAATGAACATCAAAATGGTACCGATGTTCAGCAAAGGCTTCTGTTGTTTTTGACATCAGCAACCACCATTAACGTGGAGGGTTTCTGTCATCTCGTTTTTATTGATTCTGTACCAAATATGCGATTGTCAAATTGAAATGTGTCTTCATATGTTGTTGTATATAAGTATCTTAATCAGATAGTAAACCACACTCTATACCTCAGAAATATTATTAGTGTGTTCTATTTATTTGTCTTTAGACGCATGTATATCCGACACTGTAGCTCGCTGGCGGTAAGAATGCCGAGTTTGAGTCAAGCTGCGGGACTCTGCTTGCCGATACAGAACACCGGTTACATATGCAATCGCTTGCTTTGAGGAATTAATCTCTGCACAAATTATTATTCCATTTATACTCTATTTTCAGTGTCTACAACTGGGCAGAAATAATTTTTGGTCTACATCAGAACTAGACATGGCGGGGATGTTGAACTGATTTACATTGCTCAGTGGGTAAACAAACATCCATAATGGTTTAAGAGTGCATCATCACATCAGTTGGTTACTTTTCATTTTCAAACTTAACCGGTTTCAAAGCAAATCAAATATCTGACCTTTTTGTGTAAAGTTACAACGACTTTTGATGGTTGTCATAATAATAATAATAATAATTCTGAAAGTTTACTACAACTTTTAGGATGCATTCTTTAAGCGTTATGATGTGTACCCATAATACATCAGAATAAGCGGACATCAATAGAAATAGTTTCCACACTCATCTGAGAACTGAAGCTGGAATTTCTGAAACAGCAGCATAATATCTGTGGGATTTTCAAACTAAATTCTTCTTGTGTCAGTAATTGCTGTTGATTGCCGTGAAGCACTGGCGCCGTGGCAAAACGATTTTCAAGTCATTATGTTTTGCAAAGCGTTGCGTACTTACAAGACTGGGTGCACGATGAGCTCGGGGCTGTACGATTTGATGACGGATGCAGCGTCTTTGGTGCAGAACACATGCGACAAGTCAGCACCCTGCAGAAAAGAACGAGAGGCACTGTACCAAAACTGAACTCCTAAACACAAACGGAGATCGTTTCAAGCTGGATGACGTTCACGATAAGACCGTGTGAGTTATTGCTTACCACTTTCAGTGCAGAGATGGCAGCAAAGTAAGGGGCTCCAGTATAGCTGTGATGGGTGAAGGTGAAAAGAATTAGCGGATAAGCCCAAACACAGGAGAAATCTTAACTCGTGTGGTGAAGGTTTTTTTTGCACAACGTACTCTTGACATCCTCCAATGATCCCAATCCGTCCATCTTGTCCTTTGTGCTTTTTGGCTGTCAATGGAGGGACTATGCTCTTTACCAGTGATAGTATGTCATCATCCATGCCTCTGTGTGACGTGGACCCCGAGCTGTGGTAGCGTTCAAACACTGAGGAAACGCACAAAACGAGATTTAAGATGTGAAATACTTTTTTTGGGCCTTAGTCAAGTATTATTATTTTTTACCCCACACACACACACGTATAAGTTACACAAGGACACAAGTAAACGGGCATCATAATCTAATTGGAATCAAGATAAATGAACAAACCACCTAACCGCATAATCGATTTTCTCCTCACAAATTCCACCTGGAGGCTGCACACATGACACCGAAACTAATACCTAATGTCTGGGGACCTGGGTGCAAAGGCTGACTCTGATGCGTGAAACAGTCTGTCTTGGGTGAAGGATGTCGCAGAGGACTGGATTGGCTACGTGTGCATGACGGGGAGGCGCGGGAGAACACGGGGGCACGGGCCGGAGCGGCGTTCTTGGAGGGAGGGGCTGCAGAGCCGGGTCTGGCCGAGGAGATGCCGGAGAACATCTGGCCGAGCATCTGAAGCATGTGAAGCTCCCTGGCGTGTTCCGCCTCCCTGCGACGGTCTTCCGCCTGCAGACGCTGCTCCTCCATCCGGTAGAAGTTGTCCTCGGCCTGGGCGCTCTGCTCCAGGAACTGCTCCATTAGCTTCTCCATGGGGAAGTTCGTGCGCCGCTTCCTCGGCCGCTTGGGTCTCATGGCTGACAAGCTGCCGGCCAACTGGCTGCTGTTCTGCGGTCTTGCAGAAGCGCCTGGATAATAAAGACAGTCTGTGATGCATTTTTCACCAATATAACCACCTCTTTGACGTCATAAAAGACACAAAACCAACATATGTGGACAAGCAAAGACTTACTGGTATTGCCTACTGTCACTTTAACTGGGATGGGGATGGGAACAGTTGGGTATTCCAACTTGACCTCAGTCTCTGCAGGAAAATGACATTCCCCCGTGCTCTCGGAGTACGCATCCTGGACGTCCTCTCCATCCTCCTCCAAGCCGTCACCGGCCTCCTCCCCTGCCGCCCCGCCGTCTATGAACTCCTGGGGGTCAAGAGCAGGCCGGTTGCTCAAAATCCTCTCCATGGTGTCATAGAACTTACAAATCTTGTGGTATTGCCCATTGTTCCGCAGGTTGCCCTCCTTGGCGAGCAAAAACTGTCTCTTCAGGCTCTTGATCCGCACCCGGCACTGCTCCGGCGTCCTCTCGAACCCCATCGCCCCGAGCCGCCGGGATACGTCGCGGTACACGAAGCTGTTTCGGAAGTTCCCATCCAGCGCCGCCTGAATATCCTGCTCCCCCCAGATGTTCAACAAGGTCCTCGTCTCCACGTCCGACCACAGGAAGCCGCGCGTTGTGTTGGCTTGCATGGCGGCTCCGGACGGGTTTCCCTCACGGCGTCGCCGTCGCGGCGAGGGGTCGGATGGAGATGTTGACACTGCGGATTGTGGCGGACGTCCAGTCTGGATGTGTTAGCCTCATCAAAGCCGGGGGCGCCGACGCGATCCCAGACGACGCAAACTGGCCGCTCGGGCGGCTTAAAACGACTTTGGCGAAAAATGTGTGTAGTTTCCAGTGTACTAACCATAACAATAGCGCGTGCACATGAACTCTTTGTACCCTCGCTACATGCTAGCCCGTGTTTATCCTTCGCGTCGTTAGCAAAATGCGTAGTTTAGAAGTTTGACACCAACTGACCGGAGATCGTCTATTCGACCCCCCGTCTCCCAACCTTACAGTTGTTTGTGGAAATTGCGAAACTGACCCCTGATCAGTCCTCTGAGGGCAACTTCACCCTTTCCGTGTGCTCCACCAGCCATGCTAGGCGTCCGCGGGGTCCTAGCTCACTCCCCGAAGCCCGGCTAGCAGGCACGCTCAGCGGCCACCCCGTCGACAAAACGCCCAGAAAGCATCTCAGTGATTGTAACAGCTTTTACAGCTGGCGTGTTGTTTTTTTTTGTAATGACAAGACGATTAAATGCTATTCCCACATTACCTTTGTCGTTCAAACAGACCAGCGCGGCGACTACCGCCAGTGTGGCTGCGATAAGGCAAAAGGCGAGCGCCTGAATCTGTTGCGGCGTGTTGTTATTCATTGTTTTTTGCAGTCACCGACACGTGAAGCTTTTTTTTCCGAGTGGGAGACCCACCCACACACCCCGCGAGTTGCCCACCGCGGCTCTTCTTACCTAACGTGGAACAGCGTTTCAGCGCTGCGAACTGTACGCGAACGGTCTTGGTCATGAGGCTGACTCGCTGGTGGCGGTGCGGGAGGGACGCCGCGCGTGACGCCTTTAAAGCCTCGTCCGCCGCTCCTGCACCGGCGCGGACCTGCCGTCCGTCGGAGCGGCTGAAGCGGAAGTAGCCCAACGCCGACATTCATCACTTTTCATGACACATGAGACATCACAAAACTGCTGACGGCCTTGGCTGTGAATGTAAAATGCGTACATGCCAATAATTTGCATTTGCAATTTATGTAAGTGTGAATGGGGTCAGTGGAAGTGATACAGTGTGGGTCGTTTGCAGGCACTGCAAGGAGGCAGTGCTGCATTCAAGGCGTCTGACGTCCACACACACACACACAGACGCAGACACACACACGGACACACTCGAGGGCATTCGAGTGGCAGATGCAGAGACTAGAGAGCCATACTGGAATAGCCGGTTTTTCTCCCTTATAATGAATGATGTCACTGTTATCAGAGGAGTAACAGCCACTTAGCGTTTGGCTAATCAGGTAATTTTTGGGTCAAATCCATTGAAACGTATTATTACTATTGTTGCTGCTGCTGCTGGACAAAAGTAATGTGCGTGACGTCATTAAGGTCGCGTTAACAGTGTGGTAAATCTGATACGACTTTGACACTTAGCATTGCTGTGATGTCAAAGTAACCAGGTGTATTTGGAGAGGTAAACTTTGTTATTAGTATTATTATTAGTACATGCCCAAAGTCCTCATTCTCACACGGAGGGGGTGGACTTTATTACTTATACTGCAGCCAGCCACCAGGGGGCGGCTAAGCTAGTTTAGTTTACCTTTGAGGAGTGGTCACATGTCTCATACCCTACTTTAATTTATTTTTCATTGTTTTGATTGGATTTATACTGAATACGATACAATGGGAATCACAACCAACTGAACACACTTTTTTTAAATTCTGTTAGCAATCCTTTATTTTTCCTTTTTTTTTTTTACCGTGGCGCTCCATTGTTTTCGTTCCTTAAATTCATGTATCTTGTACTCACATTAAGCTGTACAGTATTTTTCAATCCCCCCCTCCCTCCCCCATTTATGTCACGGTATAAAAGCAAGCGCCTGAATGTTTGCGATCCGTGGGGGTCAGTGGCCATGCTGCCGCCGCTGAGTGAACCTGGGAGGCGTTACCCGGGGAAAACCAGCCCACCGCGCACGCTTTAGCTCCTCGCCCACTTCCGGTTTCACCTCAGTTACTTTTTTCCCCCTTTTTTTTCGGAGTTCATCAGATCCAGACAGCAGCGGCTCATGGCAGCTCCGAGGATGAGATAACGCCGCAGAGTCATGGGCTCGCGAATGAACTTTGGTCCATAAACTGCGTGTCACCGCGCTACAGAGGAATCCACGGCGAGCCTGTAATGACTTTCCCGTGCCGGGCGGCGTTTATTTTCCACGGCGAACATTTGTGAAGGGAAAGAAGAAGAAAGAAGACGAAGAAGGGAAAAAAAACTGTGCAACAGAATGCCCGAGGCGTCGAAGATGAAGAAGCCGGACGTCAAGGTTGTTCTCCTGGGAGACATGAACGTGGGCAAGACGTCGCTGCTCCACAGGTACACGGAGAGGAAGTTCAAAGACACCATCAGCACCGTCGGAGGGGCGTTTTTCCTCAAACAGTGGGGGCCCTACAACGTCTCAATATGGGACACCGCCGGTAATGACCTCCCCTCTGCGGGATTCCCTTTTAAGCTCGCCGTGGCGCGCGTGGCGTCCTCTCGTTCTCGTTCTCGGCTCGCCGTGTTTACCTGCCCGCGCGCGCGGGCGCGCCACCTGAGGCAATCAGCGCCACGTGAGCGCCGCCGCCGCCGCTCGGCGCGCGGGCCGCCGCCTCCCGCCGCCGCCTCCCCAAACCTGAGCGCTTCACGTTGCTGAAACTAAACAACAGGTGAAACAAAGTGGTGAAACATAGTGGTTTTGTAGTTTCGCCCGCGATTCAAGCCAGTGATTGTAATTGTTCGCACGCGGCCCGTCGCCAACACCTGCATGGTGGGGGTAATGACGCGAGACTCTTTAAATGGTTGGATGAGTACAGATGGAGGAGCTGGCAGGTGGTGACCTGCTGATCCTCCCTCGGGATTTGAATGCTCATTTGATTTAAAAAAAAAAAATTATCCCCGTCTACACAAAAAAAGGACTTTGCAGACTTATGTTCACAATAACCTTTTTTAAAGAAGCCATTTGTAAGTTTGAGACCATGCTATTGCCGCCCCCCCACCTGTGTTGTAACACCGCTTTGTTCCTTGAGGTGGAGCTGATTCACTGGAGGTTGAAGGTGCAGCAGGACCACTATGAACCTCCTCACCTGGTGACAGCACACCTGTGCAGGACCCTAATTGCCGGCTACCTTATGCTCCACCATTACCGCACTCATGAACAAGACCCTGAGATATGGGGACTTGGTCACACCGTAGATGATAACAAATGGCTACTGGCACAGTAAACATGACTGCTAAAGCCCCTCTCGCGCTGGTGGAAAAAAAAAGTCCATCAACACCCACCAATATTTGGCTTTTTGGCTTCACTTTGAAGGGATAAAATCTGCAGGCAGTGACCACTGCAGCAGTCATGGCTATTTATCGGCGTCGCTTCTCGTGTCACCGGAGTGGACGCAGGAATTTGCGCAAAAACGTCCACACGTCCAAGCATCGGCCGGTAACTCGGTCCGAGCCCCGGTCAGTAACTTCCGCGCCCCTTTTTACCATCTCGGTCATAAATTCCATCGGTCAGTCTGCGCCGAGTTTATGTAGTTTGACAGAGACGGGGGCACATGACACGTAAAAGTAAATTTTTTTGCTGGCTGCTACTCCCGTAGTAAAACATCTTGACGTAAAAATGACGCACCAGAATAATAAAAATAATTAAATCACAAAAAAGAGACAAACTGCTGCTGTCACTGAGACCTGGGACTACTGGTCATGTGAAAGGAATAAACCCTATTTTTAGAGGTTTTACTCACTTTTTAAAAAAAGCACATATAAAGTATATGCTAATTTTGGTGTAATTTTGGTGTCTCACATTTAGCATATCTCTTTTTTATGATAGAGGGCCCACTTCAACTCTGTTTTTGTTAGGAGTGTCTTCAATGAGGCTGTAAGTGGATTTTTAAACTTAATTAAAGTTCAAGGGGGTGTACTGCGATTATCATAACAATTTTGTGGCCAACTATGGTCAAATTATCTCATCGTAAAACTGATATTTATATTCTCTTAGACTAAATATTTACATGACGGTTAAATGTTTTTGACCTGTAGAGTTTAATTTCTGTAGGAAATTCACAATATACACAAATTGTTAAATCACGCAAAGTATTTTCATACAGCTTGGATACCTTGTGTCGTGCCTGGAGCGTATGTTAAATGATCTATGGTGCTGCAGCAGGTTTGGTCTCAACAGTCATGAATGAATAACGGTCACCTTTCATGGTAAAATTTGATACCAGTGTAAACTTGTGATTGTCTAGAACCTTCCAACAAATCCCAACACGAAAAGCTTCTTAAGACTGTTTTTCTCTTAATTACAATAAATTCACCGTTGATTCTGGCAGGCTCTTTCCTCCCCCGGAGAGTAAAACCCAGACCAAAACTATCCAGCGTCTCATGGTGAACATGAGTTCAAGCAAACCTTCTTGGGCAAACGCACAGCTTGACAGAAGCGCAGTGGAGTCAGTGGGCCGCAGAGATAAGGAATGCTCGGCCATGTCACCAGCAAGCCATTTCCCGACTGCCTTTCAGTGGCTAGACAAAAGATTGTTGGGTTTTTATTTAGTCTTTGGCCCAGTGAGCTGCCAAATCAACGCTGAGCCATGGGCATTGGTAACCCATGGCCACGCGCTTATCAGCGCAGAGCACAAAGTCGCCATTAAGGTTATCTGAAAACGTGTCGGGTGTGTGGCTCGACATGTTGAAATGTGGTCACTCATTTTCCCCCACCGACATTGTGCTTTTCAGTTGGACGGTCTAGTTTCAGGGCCCAGTGCAGGCTGGGAGGCATCGTACTCTGTTCCTCTTAGAGTCACATGACAGGGCCGTGACAGGAAGACTGACCCATGCTGCAGCCTGTTATTTCCAAACTTGCATGATGTACAGCGGTACTTTCCAGAAGCACAGGGAGGTGACCCTGGCCACTCTAACCTTTATCTCACATTCTCAAGATGTGCTCTTATATTCTGGGGTGTAGTTGACATCAATGTGAATATTATTTCCTCCATACCACCAGAGCTGAAGTGATTACTCAATAATGGATTAGATGACAAACATAGAATTGTATCAGTTAACCCTAGTATTTATATGATGATCAAGCATATTTCTGTTTTAGATTTTCAAATGAATATATAATTGATTTTCAAATGAATATATTTGGCTTTTGCACTGATAGCAACACCTTGGCCGTGGGAAAAAAATATCAAGGCCATTTTCACAATTTTCTGACACTTAATGGAACGAGAGGCACTGAGCAAAATTTACCGTCATATCTTTATCTCTATAACACGCACAGAAGCAAAAATGCTATCTCACAAGAAGTACCCCTTGAAAAATAACTGCAGATGTTCCCCAAGTTTTAATCACTAAGACAGTACCAATAAAAATAGATGTTTTGAGTAGTTTTGCTAACTACCGTACCAGAAAGAGAAAAACAATATTGGCAAAAAAAAAAACAAAAAAAAAAAAAAACAAGGTGGGGGTGAAAAAATGATGGGCGAATTGAGAAAATAAACGATAATTATTAGCTTTGGCTCTTGGATAGTATAATTACTAGAGCAAACCCAGCTAGGTAAATTGATGCAGTCATACACGACAAACCTGTAAATGCAATAATCATGAGGTTCAGTTGCGCTGAAATTGTTGAGGTAGTTTTCTGTGCTATTCGGAGGCTTAAGTCTGCGTTCACTGAAATCCCCTTGGTGGACAAAACGGCGCCTAAAATGGTGGGCAACAATTCTGCTGCAGGTATTTTCGCTTTAACTAGAAACGCGTTACCTTGTAAACTGAGCACTAAGTGTATCAATCAAAATAGCCTGTGGCAAAACATTCTACTGTACAATGTGCCCTTTCAGGCGCTCTGCATTCTTGAACAACAGAGGTTTCTTCTGTTTTCAAACTGCTGACTGTCTTGCACATTCTCATAGCATTTGCGCTGTTGTTCATACGCCGAAGCCGTTTCAAGTCCGTAATTTTACCGAGGCTCAAGTGTTCGCCGGCTCTCTGCAGCGCCACGGACGCCGTTGACCCCCTCCTTCCGTTGTCTCAACAGGCCGTGAACAGTTCCATGGGTTGGGCTCCATGTACTGTCGAGGTGCAGCCGCCGTCATCCTGACCTATGACGTCACCAACTGGCAGAGCCTGGCTGAGCTGGAGGAGCGCTTCCTGTCCCTGACCGATACCGCCAGCCACGACTGCATCTACGCCATAGTGGGCAACAAGGCCGACCTCACAGACGGTAAAGCACAACTGCCGCAAGAGACGGATGCGGAGACGTGCCTGGACCAAACTGAGTGCGAGGCGGACAGACCGGAGGCGCTGCCCACTTGCCCCACGCCGCCGGCATCGCCTGAAGCCCCCAGCGGTACGGTGCTTCACAAACAGGTTAGCCACGAGGACGCGGTGGCTTTTTATGGGCGAATACTTCGCTACAAGGGCCTGGACGAGAAGAGCAGCCTGCCGGCAGAGAAGATGTGCTTCGAGACCAGTGCCAAGACGGGGTTTAACGTCGACGCTCTGTTCGAGACGCTGTTCGACCTGGTGCTGCCTACCATGCTGAGGAAGAGGAACGAGAACAAGGAGTCTCCTACGGTGGATCTGGAGGAGTGCAGGGGGGCCACCAGCAAACGGGCGAGATCTTCTTGCTGCTAGGAGCCGCCAGCAGAGATGTTTTAGCCAAGAACAAGTGACAGTTGGTCTGAGCACCAAACTGCTGTTGGTACGACGCGTTTTTCTTGACTGAGAACCAGAGCCATCAATGACCTCCTGATAACCACACACACACACACACACACACACACACACACTCTCAACCCTAACACCTTCTCGATGCTGTGAAGATGGTCAGTGAAAACGAAAATCGGTGTCAATGTGAGGAAGGGATATGTCAAGTCCCGCATGATCACTCTGTGCTTTGAAACCTTCCACCTTTTTTTAAAAGTGCACTTGTATCCCAAAGATGTGTCTGTGGGCAAATAATACACTTTAGAAGTCAATCACTGCTATTTTGTTTTTGTTTTTGAGTGAGAATTTCACAAATGTAATAGCACTAACTGTTTCATGGGTGGCACTTTGCACAGTGTTAATTCTAGTTTAATTTCAAGGTTTGAATGAATCACACTTGTTTGCTTTAATATTGGAATTTGCATCGATACTGCTTTTTTTTAAATATATTTTATTGGCACATTTGTAACCTTTCAATGAGTGTAAATAGTAAATGCCCCTGTTGAATTTTTAAATGCGCAGTTATAATAAAGATTTTTTATTTTGCAGTTTGTGTGGGCCTGAGAATGAAATCACACAAAGTATAACAAACAACATTTAATCTTTACAATTCAATGAAATGATCATAGTATGGAAATTACCATTATAACAATACATGTGAAGAAACTTGCTTGTTAGTGTACTTCTGAACTAATTAATGTGTTTATTTCCAAAAAAGTGTGGTGTAGCATTACATGTGGCCTACTTTCTAAATTTCTAAAAACAATTCAATATTCTAATCTGAAGCAGGATTAAAGAGCAGAACAAGGATTAGTCAGACCTTTGATCCAGGCTGTTTACATTCTGTTTGGCAGCTCAGGCCAGTTTAATCATTTGTACATTTGTAAATGAAATATGGGCACGGGTTTGTAAGATGCATATATTTAAAACTTGTGGGGAAGTGGAGGTCAAGTTCGTTCAGCTGATACTTATAAATACAAATCAGTGCATTCTGTGAGCATATGGTGGATGAAAATTATTACAAAATGAACAGCTCTCAAAATTGTAGTGGTAAGCACATCAACCTTTAAGTTGAAAAGACGTTTTATAAAAGGTTTTGTATGAGATGCAGTAAAAGCGGGATAATACTAAATCTTTAATGACACGTTCTTTAGTTGCTAGAGAGTTATGATGGAAGCTGTACAACCTAAACGGACACATCTAAATAAAATGAAGCAGTGCATACACGCTGGGCATCTTTGGTTGAGCTGTAGTGGACAGTCTGATCTGTTGTCGCAGCTGAGGTAATAAGTTAAACAGGAAGCACCATTAGACATTTAACAGAAAAAACCAAAAAAACACTCGTTTTCCCATAATGATGTCAGCATCAACATGGGGCTTCTGTTATCTACAAGGGAGACTCTCACTCAAAGCTCAACGCACCACAGTCATTGCATACTGTATATGAGCTTGGGGGGGGGTGGCATTTTCCCCACTTACATTAAGCCAGTATTTCAGATCCTGTTTTGCCTGGCCGGTTTACTAGATTAATACAGAGAAGACGCTGCCGCGGGAACAATTTGTGGTTTTCTTGTCTGCATTACAGTGGCGCCTCACAAGTTCTTCATGCAGACCTGACAGCGGCTGATGCGTGACAGGAGCTGGCCTGCTTTGAGCGTCTCTGCTGCCGGCTCAGTGTGAAACGACTGGTGTATGGAGGTCAGCCAGAAGCTGTGCTTGTTAGCGAAATAGTGGCATGTGCCTTTGGCCCCATTGCACTCGATGAATGGTGTTGTTCGAAAGTCCTCCAGACAGGATCCAGGCGATGACAAAGACTGACCCCCGCCTTCGTTTCCTGCAGCCGTGTGCTGTGGGAACAAAAGCGAGGGGGAGAGAGAGCGAAGAGTTAACGATGAAGAGTTACGTCCTCAGCAGGAAGCACCGCGACGGGCGAATGCGCTGTTGTTTCTGCTTGCTTCAAAATGAGGGTACAAGTAAAACATATTTTGAAATCTAGCAGATGCTTTTCGCATCCTGTAACCAACAATGTTTTTTTGCACATGCATATGGGAGAAGTTTGTCCCAAAGTTTTCCTGTTAGAAAGTATTTCTACCACATAGTTGATGTTGCGAGAGGGTAACCAAAAGAACTGGAATTGATTTTGGAAAATGGAAAAAAACAAAACAAAAACCTTAAAATAGTAAATTAACATGATGTAAGTTTAACACATAAGTCAAACACCAAGTCTCCAGGCTGGAGGTCCCATGTTTGACTTCGAACAGCTTAGGGGAGGCAGATTCTTCCTACGTATTGTAGCAGTCAGTATTAAGTGACATCGCAACTCTGAGGAAAAGTTTCATTGAGGGTCAACTTAAAGTCACAATTTTACATTTTCTTTGTCTAAGAATAAATGAATTTACTGGAATGTCATATCCACCTGTACTGTGAGCCTCTGAATGTTTAAATGATGGAAGAGACGGCAAAACCTGATAAACTCTGCTTTCAATGGTATTTTAAAGCACGTGAATAGAATTCGATATGAGATATCCTGAACTTAAGTCCTTTATATGCCTCAAATCTTGCAGATAACATATTTGACTGCATAACCCCTGAACTCCATAAACATTTTCATGTGATCAAAAAAAAGGAACATTTGTCACTAACCATAAGGTATGAGTAGCCAATCCAGAGGCTCCGCCAGCCCGCAGGGCATTGTGGGATGGTGATGTCCTGGCTGTGTACAGCGATGGCAACTGATGGAGCTTCACATACGGAGCAGCGGCTGATGTATGGCTTGATATCTGCCTCTTCGACAGGCATCATGGGAAGAGGAGCAGTTGTCGACAACCAGTAGGACTTATCGTTTCGGCTGGCATAGTAACAAATGTCTCCGGGGTTGCAGTACAGGAAGGGCATGGTGCTAAAGCGAGGGAGGCAGGAACCAGCCAAACCTGACAGACAAACAACCGAAATTTTCGCTCTTTAAAAAAGGGCATGGCGTAATAGTTGATATGACACATTTCACAAACCAACTCAATTCTGTATTCATTGCTTGATGCAAAAAAAAAAAAAAAAAAAAAAAAAAAAAACATTGGAAAATGAGGGACAGAGGTAATTACTAGATAAGCCTAAAATCTAGTTATATGCAGCGGCAGTTTTTATCCTTGGTTTAAAAGCTGCTAAGAGTTGAAAATGTTATTCTCGGAAAATTCAGTTCCAGTATTATGCATAACATAACTGAATACTTCCTCACTGGGAAAAACAGAATTCTGGTTGAAATTCTTTCCCAATTCTCCAGTCTATTCTGTTATATTGCAGCATGTCAAAAGCACCACTAAAATAGTTTTTGCCTTTTTCATAGTAGGAGTAGAAGTTCAAGAGTTTTTATTTAAGGGAAATGCAAATCCTCAGAAAAGCGATTTTTTTTTCTGTCCCTTGTTAATCGATAGGCAGGTACAAAAGTGTTTGAACTGATGAAATGTTTGTGTTAAATGCTGTCTGGAACTGCCATGCAATCGTATTAGACCGAGAACAAGCAACCGGGTGGAATATACCATATCACAACTGAAGACACTGCCAGCTGTTCTCACCAGTCATAGAGCAGCTAAGTTTGAAGCACGAGATATTATAGTGGCGTCGCAGCACATGCTTGTCTGGATGCTCCTAAATCGGAGACTGTAAAATCTGTCATCTTGCTCACTGGGTCACAGTATCAGGACAAATTCAGTGTGGGAATGTTTGCCTGACCGATGGCTTTGCGCTGCTCACACTGATAAACACTTTGGCATATGTTTATGATGGCACTCTGTGTCCTGATAGTCAAACGCATTAACAAAATACCTGGAATAAGTAATACTGAGAGAACACTCTGTAGAGCACAGACCTACACCAAGGCCAGTTTAAAAAAAAAAAAACAGGTCAAAAGCATTACAGCTATTCATCTGGATTTACCAAGATCCTGGTTGTGGGCCTTTTCCTGGCCCTCCAGGTACAGTAGACTGTATCCGTCCCACAGTTTCGACATTCCCACCGGGCACATGGGCGTCTGCTCCGCCTGACTGTGTTTAACCAACAAGTAACCCACACTGACGCTGCGGCCAGGCATACCAGGTAACCCAGGGATGCCAGATTTGCCACGGTGACCTGTTGAAGAGGGATTTTTCAAAATCAACAAATAGGATTTATGTTACACACATGCTTTCATAACCACCTTAAATGCCCCAAAACCACCTTTGCCGAGGTAATCATATTATATTTTGATAGTCTCCAGTTCTCAGTGCTTTGTGGTTTCTGTTCCCTAAACAAACTTTCACAAACAAATAATGATCCCATACTTCTTGGTGACTGGTTCCCTGCCTAAATCCCCACCTACATTTAAATCCTTTAATCCAGGATTATTAAGATAATCCTAGACTGCCCCAAAGTGTCTGACGCACCTTCCATGCCTTGCAGACCAGCGTGGCCCACTTGACCAACATCTCCACGGAATCCAGGCGTTCCTGGTGTACCACCAATCCCAGGCATGCCCTTCTGCCCAATGGGCCCCATAAAACCTGTATCATAACAGGATATGTTGTTGAGCAGAGCATTTCAATTAAGGACATTGAACAATTTAAGTTTGATCGTGATTATAATTAACTAACCCGCATCCCCAGGGGGGCCATGTGGCCCTGGTTCACCCATGAAACCGTTTGGCCCTCGGATACCCTGTGGCCCTTGACGGCCCCTTTCGCCAGGAATTCTAGTTGGCAGTGGCATCGGACCGTGGTCTCCTGGGAACCCCTGAAAACCTGCAGCATGGATAGCTGATGTAAAAAAAAGAAAAACAGCACGGGCACCTCTGCATAATAACCAATTATCATTACAGGCTTGTAGTTTACCTGGGGGTCCAGGATTTCCTTTAGGGCCAGCTGGTCCTCTGTCTCCCTTCGTGCCAGTTAAACCAGGGAATCCCATCACTCCTTGCTCTCCTCTCACTCCTGTAAGAAAAAGGCCATTTTTAGGAATGTGCACAGATGCCATCATGGTATCACACTGCATGGGCTTGCAGTCAATGAGACGGTTTTACACACTGAGAAACAATAATTGAATGCTAGCAGGGCATCTGTGGTCTTCACAGTGATCAAAATCGGGATGCGCAAGGAACAAGGGATTAATACACAATTCAATAATTACTATTTACCTGCCTTTCAGCACAGAAACACAAGAAATTGTGCAAGTGCGTCTTCTTTGAAGCACATTTTGTTGGTAGCTAATTGCATTTTTAATCAGTTATAATTATGGTAGTTTTAACATCTAGGTTATTTAAGTATTTTTTTTTATATTAGACAATATTCTCACAAAATTGTCATGAGAGAATGATGGAGCATTGGTACCAGATAATGTGTCTTTTGATGTTCTAGTCTAACTATACAGAACATCATCATCCACAGATGTTAGACCAAAACAATTGATATCAATCACCCATGGATAATACTTCAAGTTTAATTTGCTGTGTTGTGGCAAAGTGATGATGTTTATACAAGCAGGTGCAGTTGCTGGTTTACTGGTGAAGATCTGATAATCTATCCATACCTTTCTTGCCAGAAACACCATTAGGCCCAGTGTATCCAAATGGACCTTGGTCTCCTTTGAATCCTTTCCTACCAGGGACTCCAGGAAACCCATTGACTCCGAATGAACCCTTTTCTCCAGGGCGAGCATCAAAACCTTGAAAACCTGCGGCTCCAGGGTAACCTGGGAGACAGACAGTTTAGGATTAGCAAATATCCTTGGATATGGATTGAGAGTAATGAGTGTATGATAAATGTGGACACACCCAAAACCAAATGTGTACTAATCCAACAATGGTAAGCGGGGAGGAGAAGAATATGGTACTTTTCTCTTAAACTGCATGTTCTTACCTTGATATCCTTTGGGTCCTGGGAAGCCAATGTCCCCAGTGTGTCCCGGTCTGTCTGGGGTCCCATCTGGGCCAACAGGACCACGGAATCCTACAGGTCCAGGTTCACCCTGATCACCTGAACAAAAGATAGGATGGCTTCAGTCACAATACTGTTTTACTCACAGCCCAGCTGGTGTCTTAATGGCCATTTGCCTGAGTGTAATTAACCAAGGAAAACAGTATCTAACCAAGAGGTCCCTGGATGCCTTTCAAGCCCGCTGTGCCTGGGACGCCTGGCTGGTTGTTGGGGTCGCCATCCTGTCCCTTTAGTCCTTTAGCTCCTGAATGGCCAGCTGGTCCGATGGTGTCCACACCTTGTAAAAATACAACCACAAAACACATCTTTGGTGCATATAATCATAACACATCTTGGTGTACATTCATTTCATACATATCACAGAAAACAAGAGATGGTTTTATCTATGTTTTAAGCTCTTTTGAGTATTGTTCTAGGTTACAGGCAAATTTACAGCTTGTTATTCTAAATGAGTCATTGCAGCATTTATGACACACTCTCGTGGTAATAGGAGCATTGTTGTTTTGAGTGCTTAAAATGTCGTAGGATACCTGGAGTTCCTGGTAAACCCTTTTGTCCTTTTAATCCGTGTAATCCATAAAGACCCTTCAGACCAGGGAAACCTGCACACATTTGCATAGAAATTATCGATATCTGAAGAGAAAGAATGACAGCTTATTGGCAAAGATGGACTAACTGGGAAAGACAGCTTCCTGTTACCTTTGTTTCCTGGGAAACCAGGGAAACCTGGCAGTCCATCTTTTCCAGGCGATCCTGGAAAACCCCTCTGACCTTGGTTACCAGGACTACCTGTCTGCCCTTCTAAGCCTGTAGAAAAGAAAAAGGTTCGGCACAAAAAGCAGCTACAATGTAACACTAAAGAAAATTAAATATAAATAACATGACAATGTGTTACTTGGAGGAGTAAATGGAAGGAGTGAATGGAAGCCTCTCACCTGAGAATCCTATTTGGCCTGGTTCTCCTGACTCTCCCCTTTTCCCTTCGATACCGTCAAATCCAGAGGTTCCCCTGTCACCAAGCTGCCCAATTAATCCTTTCGGGCCTATAATGGGGATATTGAACATTTCATAACAGCCAAGCGAGCCTCTCAGTGTTAAATGGAGCTTATAAACAGCATTTATACAATTTCCTCCAGGATTAATAAAGTATTTCCGATTCTGATTCTGATAAACACCAGAAAAGAAAGTAAAATAGTTACCTGGCTCTCCAGGAGAGCCAACCTCTCCTCTGAGTCCTGTAGCTCCTGGAATGTCTATACGAAAGCCTTTCTCACCTGTAAGAATAATCAAAATTGAATAATGCTATTTTTTAAAACACAGTAAATAGTATCTGGATCCATATCTGCCTAGCATGTGCACCTTGGATTCCCTTCTTTCCGCTGTCTCCTGTTGCACCATATGCACCAGGACTTCCTTTAATTCCCTGAAAACAGGAGGATAAACATAAGGTTGCAGAATAATGGCAGCGGAGTTTAATTCAATTTTAAGATTAATTAACAAGCTAAAATATCTCAATTCCCCCCTTGTGACTAACTGCAGTATGAATAGTGAAGTCAACCTCCTCCATGCTCGGGTGGAACTTGGGGCAAATAATAATAATAATAATAATAATAATAGCAGTATGGCTATACTCACCTTATTGCCACTCATCCCATCAAAGCCAGAAATTCCTCGGTTTCCAGTTATGCCTGGCATTCCTTTCTGCCCTGGCAGACCCTGTGCACCTGGATCTCCATACTGCCCTTTCTTATTGCTGGGGTCTCCAGGAAGACCATGAGATCCCTCATAGCCAGGTACACCAGGAAAACCCTTACCACCTGTGGAAAGGATGCACGCAACAGTGTGAGAGGATGCCAGATGGGAGCGATACAGAGTGATGCCTAACATTCAGTTGAAGCTGCACACCTCTCGGCCCAGTGAAACCTTGGTTTCCTTGATATCCACGGTCTCCTTTGGCTCCCTTCATATCAGCAATTATCGTAAGAGGGATTTGAGGCTTTTCTCCAGGCGGCCCCCTTAAACCGCGATCGCCTGACAGACAGCGGCCATGAAAGATGGAGACAGTGAGTTAAAAAGTTGATGTCATCTCAAAATAGCAGCAGGTGAATGATTGCTGGGATCACAATTTTGTTTTTAAAAGATGAACAGTGTCACCTTTCTCTCCACTATAACCTATCACTCCTTTTGGGCCTATTTGGCCTGGCACTCCAGTTTCTCCTTTCAGCCCACCAAAGCCCTTCACACCATTATTACCACTGGACCCTGTAAAACCTGCCATGCCGGGAGACCCTGTGTATCCTGGGAAAAAGTCACAGAAACAAATATGACACATCTCCTCAAATGATTTAAGCAGTAGATTATCAAAGTAAATATGTGGGGTACAAACCTTTCATTCCTGGAAGTCCTGTGCGTCCGTCTGGCCCGGGCTGACCAGGGTTACCTGGTGGACCATGCTCTCCAACAACACCACCATTACCATATTCCCCGGGGAGCCCTTTGAATCCTATTGGACCTGGAGGGCCTGGGTCTCCCTCGCTTCCCCTGTTTCCACTGAAGCCTTGATAAAAAAAAAACAAGAATGTCAGATGGAAACAAGAAGAAATGCGTGTACGTATTCTCATAAGATGTAAAGACACAGAGTGGCTAAGTCTTTGTCGAACCTGGTTGTCCAGTGGCACCCTGAGGCCCAGGTAAACCTGCTGTACCAGCATCACCGGGGTAGCCATATTTGCCTGCTGGCCCAGGCCTTCCTTCCTCCCCCTGCAGGCCTGGAGGGCCAGATTCCCCCTTGAAACCAATCATACCAGGCATCCCGACCATTCCTGCAGAAAGGGGAAAATGCAAACTTTATATTTTTCTCTCTGTGTATTGATTTTGAAAACTATTATGAGAAAGAAAAACACCACATGCACTGGAAAAAGAAGAAGAAGAAAAAACATTAGGCAGTAACTCTTATGAAGAAACATTACTCATTATGTATTGCATTATGCCATTATGGCATTAAGTTAACCAGCACAAAGTTGGGCCATTAATCACTTACTTTAATTTCTCAGTTAGTTTAACAACAAGTTGCCAGATTTTCTGAAAGACACCCTGTCCAGTTTGAAATAGTGAATTTAATTTTTTCCAGATGTAGAATATTTCCTAATTCCTTCAGCCGCATATCAAATGTTGGGGACTTGTCAGACTTCCAGGATTGTAGCAGAGGTTTTCTGCTGAGCAGTATGGATATAGAAATGGTCAGGTCGTTACACCCATCCTAAACCCATACAGTAGAATGAAAGAGGTTTATTAGAGACCTTGGTTAAATAAATAAATAAAGATAGATAGATAGATAGATAGATAGATAGATAGATAGATAGATAGATAGATAGATAGATAGATAGATAGATAGATAGATAGATAGATAGATAGATAGATAGATAGATAGATAGATAGATAGATAGATAGATAGATAGATAGATAGATAGATACAATCTTGTAATCTTGTGGGAGAGAAGTGCTTGGAATGTATCAAAGCTCTTGACCTAATTCTTTCTGCCATTCGTCCCTGAATAAATCTGACAAAAGACTATTTCAGTTTAGTGCAGTGTTTTTCTCCAGTTGCTTAATTTGAATGAATGAATTATGCTCTACTCCATGACCAATCTTATTTGTGACTATGACATCCAAACTTGACAATCTGAAATGGGGTGACCCGATTTACCTAGTTTATCATCTTCCCTGAGAATGAGCATTATTTGTTTTTTTAGAGTTGTAGGGTCTGCGTTGGATAAAATCACGTCAGCGGACTAGACCAAAATCTTTCACAAGGTACCACATTGTGTTGGATGAATCTCAGGCCTTAAACGCAAGAATGAGGCAAATGGTTCTAGCGCTTATGCAAAGAATAACAAGGAAACTGGGTTGCCCTGACACGCATTGTACATTACCTCACTATAATCGAAGGGGATTTCATATGCTGTGGTTTTTAACTATAGCAGCCAGATTATTCATTTTTAATGATCTCATTCTGTGCGCAAATGCTTGCAATAAGGCAGCGAGGGAAATAAAAACCATATGACGGTTAAATTAACATGGCTCACCTGGGTGACCTGGCTTCCCTTGATCTCCACCGTGGCCATTTTGGCCTTGAAGCCCAGGCAGTCCCGGGTCGCCGGGGGAGCCAGGTGATGCCCCAAAGATTTCTCCATGATCGCCCTTATCCCCCTGTGCCCCATTTCGGCCGGGCACACCAGGCAAACCAGGATTTCCTGTTGCACCTTTTCTGCCAGGGATCCCCAGATCTCCACGGGGGCCACTGAAACCTATATTAGAGAACCTTACTGGTTAATTAGAAAAAACGAAGCACAATATTGTATGTATGTGTGTATGCATCTGATTTTTGTCCAGAAGGTTTAGTGAATGATGTGTTTGTGGCGTCACTCCTTGCCTGCTGGTCCAGGAGGGCCTCCTCGACCATGTTCTCCCGTTTCTCCTTTATATCCTTGTGACCCAATTGCACCTTGAAGTCCCTTTTGGCCTGGAACACCTGATTGTTTGTGGAATAAAAATAGGGCATTTAACTCAACTCAAGCCATTTATCGAAAGGGCACATTCAGGGCTTTTTTTTTTTTTTTTTTTTACGTTACCTGTTATACCATCTAATCCATGTGGTCCTGGAGGACCTGGCATCCCTGGAGGTCCTGGATACGTATCACAAGGACCTGGAGATAAAAATAACAGAAAACGCCATCTTAATACAAAATCATATGTAGAAATGACTGTGTAGAAAAGACTATTGGGGTGATTTTGTCTGGTGCCCAGCGTGAATTGTGTTTCAGAGCGTGTCATTATCATTACATTAGCTCTCACCTCAGTGGTACTTCAGTCTGAACTTACAAATATTTCAAAAATCAAGCACACAAGTTAAATAATACAGAGGCAAAGCACAATGGAAGTTGTTATAGAGGGAGCTATTATAAATGTCATTTCACCAGCTACCTGTCACATCCAACTGTTCTCCATCCCCTGTTGGACTACAGCCGCCTTTCAGTTGCAAACGAGAGAGAATGAGAGAGGCATTCGGAACAAGAGTTATTCATAAGCACAAGCATTATCTCAAACGAGCTCAGATGCAGCTGGTTTGAGGGATGCAGCCCCTGCAACAAGCCCACCACAGGAGGCCAAGAGAGAAAAGTCATGAAATTTTCTTAATACATTTGTCATGCGTCCTCCTTTTTTTTTTTAAATCACAAGCCATTAATATTCATTCCCATTTTGTAACAAAAAGAGCGTATATTAACAGGTGTGAGGTAAAATGAAATACTTAGTAGAAGTAGTAGGTAAAAATCCTGTGAAGAGATTAATTAAGAAGGAGAAATATGCACCACCATCATGACACTGAACGGGAGAGGGGAAGGCGCCTATCAGCTGCCTCTCACCTGGTCTTCCAGGTGTTCCTGGAAGTCCGTGATAACCTGCAAGGCCAGCATCGCCAGGTAAGCCACGCTGGCCTTTGGGACCCTGCTGGTTGAAACCTGGATCTCCTCTCAGCCCAGCTGCACCAGGTCGACCTGGCAGTCCTGGGGAACCTTTGGCCCCATGTTCTCCTATTGTAGCTTCTCCCTGTTGACATGAACCAGCCAATCATTAGACTGTTACTGTCACAGAAGGAAGGAAGATGGAGACGAGAACATTGGAGTAACTTAACAAAATTAACAAAAATGTTAGGATGCACAGCATGAGACAGTCATTAAGGACTCACCGGAGGACCTTGGCTGCCAGGGAAACCAGGAAGACCTACTTGGCCACGAGTACCTGGCGCTCCGGGCTCACCATCTCTTCCGGGTTCCCCTGCGTCCCCAGGATATCCTGTGAAAATCGTATTGCAGACACGCACATGCACAGACGTTAATGTTTTCTGGCCCACCTGTATCGCTAATGCTGATCTGGAATGTGATGAAATAAGCAAATCAAACCTTTCTGTGTGGCCACACTTGCGTCACCTTTTCGGCCTTTGGGGCCTGGTACACCGATGATGCCAGGAGTTCCCTGAAGGGCATCAAAGAGTGTGTGAGAGGACATTGAAAGGTGTAAAATTAACAAAATGATAACTGATTTGTCTTACTGGAGTTCCGTCCTCTCCTTGGGGACCTGCATCTCCTTCATTACCCTCTTGACCGAACTCTCCGGTCATCCCAGGGTCCCCCGGCTCACCAACAAGACCGGCTGGCCCTGGCAGTGAGTTTACGATGGAGCACTCACATGTCCCATGATCACCTAAATGCACACATTATATTTTAATTTTTGAGTATATTTCATTCTACTAGAAAATGAGTAATTGGAATAAATTCTTCAGATAAACGGCACCTTTGATTCCTTTGAAGCCTGCATTGCCGGGGCCGCCTCTCCTACCTGGATCCCCCTTAAAGAACTCTTGCCCTAGAGACAGAAGGACAATAAGTTAAAAAGGAGATGAAAATATCAAAACAAGAGCGCTGTCATTCCTTCGCACCCATACTCACATGATCCCTTTGGTCCTGGAGAGCCCATGGGCCCAGGGCGGCCATTGACGCCTGGGGGTCCTACACTGACAGCTGGATGTCCTGGTTCCCCCTGCTCACCCTTCTCTCCAGGCTCCCCCTTTCTTCCAAATGGCCCTATGAAATCGAACACTAACAGACAAAGAGAAAAATTTTGGTTTACACTCTCAGTACTTACTTACAGTACAGTACTTAATTATTGCACAACACTATCGAATATGGATAGTAGTTTCCTTTGCTCACATATGCTGAGGCAGCTGGGTTGGCCATGGTGTAACAATGCAAAGCATCCTGTGTTGTTATGTTCTAATCACAATGCCTTTTTGACGGTTTGTGTTAAAACCAGAAAATGTATTACCTGGAGAAAATGTGTATGAAAGGGGAGAATGGAAATATCAAAGCAACGCGAAACTTTAATGCCAAAAAGACCAAAGCGTTTTTAAAAAAAAGCTGAAATAACTGTCAAATATGGCATCAAAGCAGCATTAGTTGATATCAAAGCGTGTCCATTCACTTGAAAAGAAAGATTTCTTTGTTAAAAAAACCCCCCCAAAAAAAACAACTTAATGGTAGAATTAGTTGGCCAGTAAAAAACTGACATCAATGCATGATGATTCATTTTAATGGGAAAAAAAGGGAAAAGCTGAGTATTTGTGTTTAAAAGGTACCCCAGACTGATTTATCAGCAGCAGCTCTCTTACTCATGAATGTTTCAGCTGGGACAATGAAAAGGGAGCGTGGATGAATCTGAATCTGATGAATCATCACACACCTGATTGCTGTGTTTGAGACGCAGGACGTCCTGGGGGACCCGGCAAGCCTTGGTCTCCCACTGGGCCCCTCTCTCCTTGTTCACCTTCCTCGCCAAGTGGACCAGCGGGACCGGCTGATTGGGTTAAGGTATGGTTGAAGGAAGCAGTCATTAGTGCATACAAAACATCAAGCAGGTTCCAGGCAGCTCTTGTTCAGATACGAATGAGAACAACTGATTGCTTTCACTCATCATTACGTCTTATATCACTGCTGCACTGCTGTATCAATAACATTGACTGCTCTGAGTGTTTAAAATAAAGATACACAATTGTTGCTTGTGGCTTAAGTAGACAACACATCAATGGCTCATGTAATTATATCACTTCTTTCCATACCAACCGTGACACAGACCCATTGAAGGAGGAGTGTGTAGGATTAGTGGCATCTAGTGGTGAAGTCACAGATTGCATCCAACTAAATATACCTCATGCTACTGAATTATTTGAATACTATACAGGAACAGCATCATGCAGCAATATTCCATTAATTCATAAACCATTCCTTGGTGTTTTGGATGTTCTGAGGAAATTCTGGACAGCCTACAAACCCTAATCTGCAGTTTAGTTCAGCCATTCTGGACCACTGAGACATGATAGTGCTAGAGGGCGCTACTGTCCCCTCCCATTGTAAATACGCTTATTCTAAGTTAACAAAAATACAAGGGTATTTAGTTGGATAATTATGGATGTCATACTCAGTATCATCAATGTACTACACTCCCGTTTAGTGTAACCCAACCAATTACGTATTGGTCGATAAAGGGCACTCAGTATTACATACACATCCGAAAAGACCAAGAGCCCACTCTTAAACTATGATAAATATCTGGACTAAATCTGACACATTATCAGATATTATAACTGCAAACATGGCTGGTTTTTAAAATATTTCCGTTTACATTAATATGACTGAGAATGTCAATAAAAGAGCCCAATCTCACAATGTTCGAAGAAAAATAATCCTTCCTCTGCCCCAAAATTGAATGGGTTCTCTGTTGGCCCAAGCTCAGGCCCTCCACCAAGATTCATGAAAATCAGACTGCATGTTTTTGTGTAATTCTGGCGACAAACCGACATATGCAGCTGAAAACAAAACCTCATTGGCGAGAGGCTGCTGGGCTCAAAGATGGCATCTCTTTTGCACTTGTTCCTTTACTTGTGCAGTCTGTTGAAGCTGAAGTCAGACTTGTCACTAATGTCGCCACTTGGCCTGCAACTATTTTGTGTTTATGAGTAAATGTCAGCATTAGTTAGATAGCTGCCGCTCATCATTGCTGATTGCTGAACGTACGAACAACGAACGTACCCACTGAAGACCACGGCCAGTTGGATCCTGAGGAAATCAGATCTCCTGGTTCACCTATGACTCCCTGGAACATAAGTGAGTTCTCTGTCAGTGGCTGCAGGATAACTGGTCATTTTAACGTGAGTTTGAAGTGTAAAGACGGAATTTTTAAATCAAATGCTGACTGTGGACACGCTGCCTGAAAATATCCAAATTCTGTAATTCGTAAATGCTCAGTCCTCAGCAAAAAAAACATCCTTCTTTTTAATCTTTGAACGTATTTTTTTTTGTCATTGGTCACCAGTTTCAAACAGAAATGTACATTAAAAATAATTTTCATTCCCATCTCACTGGCTATAAGACATCTTGAACAACACATTGCACATGTGGTTTGTTTATTAAGAGACAGGTAACAGTGAACTGGTTTGAAATTGACAAAAATAGATTTCACACTCTGGCCATTGCTCATTAAAAATGCATATTTAAAGTGTGTCTGTGTTAAACACATTTCCTCGATGTTCAGCCTTACGTTTAAAAATTTGCACCAGAAATTCAAATCAAGTTTGAACAGTTTAAAAAGTAGGTTTTAACAATGGTAAAATTATCTACTTGAGTTTATTATAATGATATACTGTAGTTGTAGTTACAATCGCTGTGAGTTTATATTATGCTTCGATAAGTCAACCAGTTAGGAAAAGCACAAGTACATATCCTGTCATTATTGCTGGATTCTCACCTTTGCACCATCTCTGCCTGTTGGCCCTTGTTCACCAGGATCCCCCTGATTGTGGTATTGGAATAACAATTTATCAAACAACCAACATTTTAATTTGATACTCTGCTGTTGTTGTTGTTTTCTCTCTCATACAGTATCTGATATAAACATACCCTCAGTCCAGGACTTCCCAGTTTTCCAGATGGACCCTAGAACAGCACCCAAGAGTAACGCAAAAATGAACTGATGATATGGATAGAGGGATGTGATTGACTGATATATTTGGAAATGTGCATATGCTCACTCGCGGTCCAGGGAACCCCATTACACCAGTTTCTCCTTTGTTGTCAGCCTGAAATAAACCAAAAATGGGTTACTCTGTCAAAGTGAATGTAAAAAAGTATGTGTGAGGAAATGTGTGTGTGTGTGTGCGTGCGTGCGTGCGTGCGTGCGTGTGTGTGTGTGTGTGAGAGAGATCACATACCAGATTTCCTATTTCTCCTTTAAGACCTTTAGGTCCAGGAGCTCCCTAAAACATGAAAAAACATGAAAATAGATGATTTTTCATAACGCTTATGATTATATTTGAGAATAATTCCAAACATCATAACAGAGGATTTCAGAGAAATGGTGGTGGACAGACCGGAGGTCCATAGAGAGGCAGAGTGTAAGGATGAGTTGAGTTTCCTGGAGGCCCTGGTGGTCCAATGTCCCCCTGTCATGTAAGTAGGAAGCCACAAATCATAGTGAGACAAGATTTGTGACCTACATGAATCTTTACCCCAAAGCAGCAAGAATATCTGACTAATCATAGATTTGCATTTACATTTAACCATAAATATCACTCACTTGGCCTCCTTTCAGTCCCTTTAGCACTTTGGTCATCGTGCCCTGCCCAGAAATACACAATACTTAACACGACGCTCAAAAGCCTAAGTTTATATTTGCCAAGAGTCACATGCTAAATACAGAACCATGAAGCCTTTAAGCAGGTAAAAATCCAATTCATGTTACAATGCATAAAATATTTATAACTCTTGACTTACCTTCGGACCTCGAGGACCTGGAGCTCCTGGTGGCCCCTAACAGAAGACACAAGCGTGATCCTAATAAGCACTTTCCAACATAATGCTCAGGCTCCACAAACTACAATTAAACACGCACACACAGAGGCAAAAAAACCCAAAACAATTACCTTTGGTCCAGGGATGCCTGGATTACCTGGCCATCCTGGGTTTCCTTGTGGCCCCTGATGAATAGCAAATGAAAGACAGTAGATGGGAATGATTGTAACCGAGGGAAAACGTGGCTCAGCGAAAGAGGGAAATTCACCAGTGAGTGCAAATTTTATCTTAATATTACATGTCACAACTATCATCTGATAATGACGCCATGATCAGCATACAGAAATCAAATATACCAAATATATCTTACAAATATTCCATTGCGCCCTGGTGTGCCTGGATCTCCCTGCAGAGAGATGTTCAATTATCACATCAGTTCTTATCTGATTCAATTCAATTTAGTGTGTCAGATTCATGGACAATGTGAGCTTCTCTCCCCAAGCCGCCCCCCTCCTCACCCTGAATCGGGCCATGTACGCTGTCACCTCCAGGGAGTCTCCCTTCTCTCCCTTCCTGCCATTTTGTCCCTGAGAGATGGAACACAAAGTCAAAAACAAATGGACAACCTGCTTTTTACAAACTGCTATCCAGACATGTTTGGTGTTGAACTTACAGGAAAACCAGGTGCGCCATTACGACCGGTTTGCCCTGGGAAACCGGGTTCTCCCTGCGTGCCATTGCAGCCGTCTGCACCGGGCTTCCCCCGTGGTCCAGCTTGTCCTGGGTGACCCTGTAGAGCAAAACCGTCAGAGTGCAGAACTACTGCTGAGTCAATACACCGTGATTTCCCACCACAATCATGGCGGCGGACTTACGGGAATTCCGTCGTTTCCGGAAAACCCAGGTACGCCTGTCATTCCCTGTTCAGAGACAAGAACTCCACTTTAAACAAGAAGAACTTTAAGTGCAGGGATGTTAAAGACTTGGACATTCAAATGGAGGGATGTTTTACCACATTTCCTTTTGGGCCTATGATGCCACCACGGCCGTGGTCACCTTTCTGTCCCTTTGGTCCCTGGATGCCTGCATCCCCTGGTCTCCCTGGAGGCCCCTGGGACCCCTGGGGGCCAACAGGTCCGGGGTGACCCTGAGATTGGTGCAAAGGTGAATTAAAAAAAAAGGATTGATCAGCTTCCTGTCCAGGGCGCTGTACATCCAAAACACAGGGGGAAGTTGGACCACAAAGAATAAGTTTCTCTTTACAAAATGTGGTTGTTGTTGAGGATCTGAACAAAAACAGGACTAATGTGAATGATAGCTGGAGTAAAATAATGAATAATGAACATACCTGTTGAGAAAGGATGAATAAAAACAGAGAGGTTTGAACTGAGAGTGGCAAATCATGTAAGAATCAAAGCATCACAACAACACAATGCTCATGATCACTCACCACCTTACCTTACCTATTTAACTAAACTTTCTACTGCTTTCTTTGGACATGCATATGTATTAACTGTTCTCGTCACGGGGGGGAGACAAACACCTTTGTCTGAGTAAAAGAAATCCTCTCAGCAGCTCATCTGAGCTCTTTACTCCCACCCAGTGGTCAAACAGTGTTCTTACAAAAGTCCATTTTCAAAAAGCAGTTGCAGGTAAATAAAAATAACGAAAACAAAAAAAACCCTTAATGACTCAGAAACTTAGATGTAATGTGAGACCCTCTGTAAGAACTGTGAGACCCTCTAAAGACGCCAGCAACAGACTGACTGAAGGCAGATAAAGCTAGATTAGCTGTCAAATGTCCCTTAACTGAAATAGCCACACACACTGGCCCAGGAAGCTCTAATGGCAAAGCAAATAGCAGTGAAAAAGACTTTTGATTGCTAAAGATATGAAACTGCCGCGGACCCCCTAATCTGCTCAGTATTACGATTTGAAAATGATATCGCTGAAATAGAGAAAACAGATAGAGAGATAGGAGGGGAAGAAAACCTGAGTCTGGAGACAGCAGTACAAAACGTATATGTCTGGGCTCCACATCAAACCTCTGTACCTGTCTTTATCTTTGCAATGCAATAACTTTTTAATTTCATTATGTGATAGATTTCCTTTTTTGTTTTTCTCAAAACATGCATCCTCTCTTTGCGTGATTTCAACCTGCATGACATCATCCAGGGTAGACTGAGGGTAGACAAGCATTGGTGACATGGAAACAAAACAATATGAGGACGGCAAAGTGCAGAAAAACAAGTGAGGTCAACGATACCATGGGAAATGTGTTTGTATGGGCTAGGAGTTCAAGGGGTCAATGACCTCTGTGGTTTTGGGGGCCATTGAGGACACTGTTCTGTGAGAGCCAACAAACACAATCCAGATTGAAGCCCTCCGGACCTGGTGACGTGGCGGCAGAGTCGTGGGCCTCCAGGGCATTAATGAAGCTGCAGGGAGCCCAAACGGCATCAGATAATTCAAAGAAGCTCGCAGACCAATCAGATGCAGATAGTGTGAGATAAAGCCTCAGCTGAACTCATGTAACTGATGGCCACAAGTGTGCACTTGTAAATCCAGCCTGCCTATGTGTGAAATGGATACAGATTTATCTATATTGGTGTGTTTTTTTTTTTTTTTTGCGGAGCAGGAGGTGTGTGTTTTGTCTCTGGTTCAATCTGGAACCTGCAGCTGTTTGCAGATGAGGACAACAGACAAACAACAGTCATATTAAAACAACTCCAGCACTGTGATGGGCTGGGTGCTGTGAAGTCTGCTGTGAGATTTACATTTAAAGATTTAAACAGCGAGAGGACTGCACTCAAGGCTCCGGCAGGATATGACACGGTCGCTATATCATGCTAAATATAGCGATGGCCTAGTCACTTTATTAGCTATTCGATATAAAAGTAAGTGCATGCTTGGCAATATTTCTGAAAATGTACATTTTATCAGCCCGTTTGATTGCCCTATTTACGGCCTATCGAGGTTTGTTTAATTAGTTAAAATAGAAGCTTTATTGGCAGAGCAGTCAATCAAGTATTTGGTAAAAATCAAAGGTTGTATTCTATCTACTTTTCCTTAACTCAGTGGTCATTTAAAAAGGACTTTAGGTTTAAATCAGGCCAAATATCAACATAGTCGAACGAAGAATAAATAAGGAATAAAGCCAAGAATATCATAAGTGGTTCTCACATCCGTCATAACTAGTGTTACTGTGGCTGCTAATTACACCAAAATGAAGAAATGCTATAAACATGACAATTTTTATTTATATTCCATAGAACAGAACATTTGGTGATAAATAACTAAAAAAAAAATATCTAAACAGATGAGTAAATGAATTCCTGTGGTGATGTCATGAGAGCGTGAGACAACAGTGTTTAATCGCAGCTGTCAACAGCAGTCTGAACGCGTCTGGACAAAGAAACCGTAGCCTTTAATTAAAAAGAACACCTGAAATGAGCCGCGGACAATCAGCGGTGCTTGTTTTTTCGTCCAGTGTATCTTATGTTCAATGGGCTAATATAGGAAGCATTTAAGGTCCTTTCCTTTAAACAGCTATTATCATGGCGGCGACAGAGATACTTCAATGTCATTTCACTCAGTCAGGAACCTTCCTGAGCTGAAAGGGCTGTTGCAGCGCACCCAGAGACGTCAGAGAAGCAGCCTAATGAACTGATCTGAGTCAGGCCGTGAGGGTTTAACTTCAGGTAGTTGCCATGGTGACGACGAATTCTGAGCCACCATCTTAAAACAATGGTGTCATTTAAAACATGATGTGTGGTGCAGCGGTCTAACACCATGTTTGTCGGCCACTGATACGTCCGTAATTCTCTTGCGTGATGGACACAACGCAGCAAATGCTAAGAGCTAAATGAAACGCCTGTTTTTCTAACAAAACTGCCGCTCTCCTCATTACTTTACCGCTTGGTCTCTGACGTTGCCAGGTCAGCGTGACAGCACTGATGACCACTCACTTTACCTTGAATTAAAATCAAATTAAATCAAATCACCGCTTGGAATAGTGTTACAGGGATGTATGAACGCAACATGTAAGGACAGTTTGATGGCACATCTGACCGTCTTAATAAGCAGCTGTTTTACAAACCTCTTTCAGTCAAAAAAGACCGATGCAAAAGTTACACTTGTGCATCCCCGCTCACTGCCTCCTCTCTCCTATACATGCATGCTAGAATCTCAGACATCTTCCAAGATGGCATGCTTAGATGGGTTTCTGGATCGCAAGGAGGACAGAGGAGACGAGGAGGCAAAAAACAGAGAAGTGAAACGAGTCAAAAGGTTCAAACTGTGGCTGGTCACTCGTGGATCATAATTGCCTCACCTGAACTCATGATGGCCCTGGCGAAAATGCACATGAACAGAAATGTCTGACCTGAATATTCGAGCCAATGCTTGTGTTTCAAATGTTAATCTCAACGTAGAACGAGAGGAAAAGTCAGGATGACGCCGGTGTCTTTAGAATGAATTTTCTGGGAACCATAAATGCCCTTGAAACAATTCTGAGCTCGTTAATCTCTCAGATATTGAGGTACTTCGCCGGATAAGAGAACTGGAAGGCATCGCTGAAGTCAGTAATATTCATCTTCACGGGACCAGCAAAAGAGTTGCTGAAATTCTTCAAATAATTATGCCAAAACAAGTCAGAGAACTAGGAGAGCCACAAATAGCCAGAGAGCACTGCTGTGCAAATGTCTGCCAAATATATATTTAATAAAACATATAAAATCAGTGCCAGTGTTTCTGTCAACAACAACATAATCACAGCATGTCACAACAGTGTGGTTTTCACCACCCTGCCTGGCATGTTTGTTTTTTCCAGCAGGGCACCACAGAGACTCCTCATGATCATTGAATGTGAAATCTGTTTCTTTTTTAGAGCAACAAACAACTTAGTCAATATATGCACCATCTTGTCTGGATTATAGATGTCATTTTGGCAAGTTCAAATGTAGAAACTATCCCCCGGTGGGGCGAGGGAACTAAGGCGCGCGCACGCACGCACGCACACGCACGCACGCACGCACCCACGCACGCACGCACGCGCGCGCACGCACGCAGACAGTTGTAAATCTCATATATAGGACGTTACTCAGGCTGGCTAATCTACTGAAGATAAATGGCTCTGTCAAAGTAATAATTTTGTTATAATTCACGCTGCCAGAAGAGCAAAGCGTAAAGTGGCAGAAGGGAAGAGTGAGCTGGTGTGGAGCGTTATGATTCAGGTCTTAAATAGACTTGTGTGTGTGTGTGTGTGTGTGCGCGCGCGCGCGCGTTTGTATTTCTTCATGTGCCGTGTATAACTCTGTAAAAGCCTGTCAGATCCCTGTCTAAAGACCTGGCAGGGTTCACAGTGTGTGATGCTCTGCATCTTTCTGCATGCCTTCGCGCTGATACATATCTCCTTTCATAGGTGATGACGGGGAGATGATATCGAAGCACAAAAGTGCTTGTGTGTGTTTGCATACGTGCAGTTACAATGCTAGCTTTATTGTAAAGACTCGGGTAACCTAAACTTGACAAGACTGTCTCAACGCCTGCCCTCCCGTCCCCATTTCTACAATTTATTGCTAAAAGACACACAAATTGGAGACTTGAGACTGTGGAGGCCAGACTTGCGTCAGGTATGAGCGTGTTTGTCCTGAACGATGTTGTTTTTGGCATGCTTAAGTCGCAGATGACGGTAAATCAAACTGACCGGGCCTGTTCTGTCCAGTGCGCTGCAATATTCGATAAGCAGACTGGACACTCAAAATTTCCCTTCACCTCCATCCTGTCCTGAGTCAAATCTCCCTCCAGTCACCTCACTGTCTATTAACAGTCTTCCACCGCTTCACTTCCTTCATACCTCTAAACTCCCAACTCTTATCTACGCACACTACTTCCACCCAACGTTTCCTCCCTTCCTCTCCCAAAACTCTACCTCACACACCTCGTACCCTTAATTGGCTGCCTGGAATCTCTTCTTTTAAAGTATCCAACAGAAGCTTAATGGCTGCATGACTGACAAGATGAGATGAAAGAGTGAAGAATATTATCCTACCGTTGCCATTTAGCTGCTGAACTGAGAGAGAGAGAAAAAAAATATTGGATTCATTAAACGACAGACAAGCACACGTCTGTTTAGGTCTGAGTGTTTGTGTCTGAAGGCTGGTTCATGACTTTTACCAGATTATGAAGCTCTGGAGACATGTGCTGCCCTGTGGCTTCCTCTATGACTGTCGCCGTCTCTGCTCTGTCAAACTGCTGGTCTCATGTCTCCTGAGCTTCATAATGGGATGCAACCAGCCGCCAATAAGCAGCTGAATCTACCGAGGTCGATGCGGAGATTAAATCAGAGCTGCCTGATAATCTGCCAAATGTAAATTTATGTGAACGGCCATCAAGATAATTGCTAACATGCGTTGATCAAAACCCAAGTCACATTGTCAAAATGTACTGAAATTTATAGCGAACCTGAGCAGACTCATTAGAAGAAAAGAAAAAAATCATATCTGTTTGCGGCCAAGCAAGTAACGTCATGGCAACAGACACTGACCCCACAACGAAAACAGAAAACAAGACGGTAAAGGTTGCAAATGCAAGCAGCTAAAATAACCGATATCTGTGTTTAAGTGACAGATGCCCTTTAGTGGCTGTTGAAATTATGACACCAGTCACGGACACACAGTTTGGATTAAAATACACGTTTTCACTACGTTTAATTACATTATCAAAAATGTTTTGACAGACAGCCTTCAGGGCAAATGTCTCTCATGTGCCTGCATATGAGTAGCGCTGTTGGCTACAGACACATGGGTACCAAGACGAAGAGAAAACCGGTGGTGCTGTACTTTTTGAAAAGACTCGGACACCTTTTTTTTCCACAATGACAAATTAAGCGCTGAAATTTGATCAGCCCCTCCCTGGACCAGCACCTTATCGTGCTGGAGGGGTTTGAGTGTCCGAATGGTCCCAGGAGCTATGTTGTCGGGGCAGCAGCCCCTGGTCGGTTCTCCCATGGCAAATTGGTCTTGGAGGATCTTGTCAGACGAAGAATGGTCCACGAAGAAGCATATGGAAAAGAACACATCAAAGTACCAGTGTGCCCTGCCGGGACGGTTATCGGGGCCCCGGTTTGGAGCCAGGCCTGGGGAAGGGGCCTGTCAGCGAGCGTCTGGTGGCTGAGCCTGCACTCAAGGGGTCCGGTCAGGTCCAGCCTGAGGCAGAGACATGGGTCCATGGAACCATATGGGTCTGGTGCAATGTGGATCGGATAGCAGGCCACTGCTGCCCCCTCGACCCCGACCCGTATAAGCGGAAGACGACGAGACGAGACGAGACATTTGATCAGCCCGCATGGAAGTATGTCACGGTGGCTCAAATTATGGTGGCCGCTTCCTTTTTAAAGCAAAAATTTTTTTTTACAGTGCTTCACAGTCTGCAGGAAGTGAAAGACAGACAGGTGGAGAAGTGTTTCCACAGGAAATAAAAACAGACTGCAATAACAAGATAGAATTACAAAATTAGACATAAATGGCCATGAGAAAAGCGGCACAGAACAGAAATTAATTTTCAGAGACAAACACAAAAGACTTCAAAAGCACAAAAAAGCACCAGTCATTCCTAAACTGGTCTGGAAACTGGTGTGTGCTTTTTGTCCTGTCACTTCTCACCTCTTTGCACACACTAGCGCCACACACATAAAAACACACACACCCCAGAGCTGGGTGAACGACTGAGGCTGAGGTGTGCGATGACGTGATGTTGACATCTTTTTAATTTCTTTCTTTAACAAGGCGGAATGAGGGTCACAGGAAAAAATCTGATAAATGTATCAAAGGTTTGCAGTCCTGTTATTTCCAGGCTATCCCGGTCACTAATGATGGGATGCCTCCGTGTTCGGCAGCTGTGGGAAGGTGTGAGGAGGACTTTGAACAAACTTTTGCAGTTAGGTCTGACATGTGGGAGTCTAGATGAGGAGGAACTGGTGCCCAGCAGAGGTTGAAACCAGTGGAAATTAATACTGTGATCCTGCTGGAAAGTCAAATGTGACTTTTTACAACTGCATATTAAAGATCTAGAAAAATTGCTGCGAATGGTATTAATGTTCTGTTTTAGTCTCTCTATAAAAAAAACAAACAAAACATAAGATATTAATCCCATGTGATCCATAGGTATAGTGAACACACACCACACACTTACAGAGTGACCACACACTCGAGCAGTGACCTGAAGCACCCAAAAATCATTTTTTAGGGGTGAGGTGCCTTAACTAAGGGCACCTAGTTAATTTTTCCTGATCGAGCAGGGGATTAAACTTCCAACTTACACGATCAAGCCGGCTTCTCTAAACTTTACGCCACAGCTGCCCCCATTTCGAATTCGAATAACAAAAAAAATGTAAGGGTAATGTCACATCATTTCAGTTTGCATCCATCCCCAGTGCTTTTGATCTGTTTGACTGGGATTTTTGCCACCAATCCTCAGTGGTTTGAAATAAAATCCTCTCCTCAATTTCAAAGCCTATCTTCACAATGGATGTGGACATTTGCTCAGAGTGTGTTGAATGTTTTTCTTTATGACTGAGAATTCACCCTGGACATGAGCAACTAACAGCAGCTGGAGATTTTGTCTTTGCTGACCTCCAGTGGTTTAAGTCCTCGCTTTGCGGCAGCGATGTCGATGTGTTCACCCGCATGTGTCAGTGCACTGTGACGTCACTGCTGGACGTGTTTACACGCACATGTGACATGAGAATTTTCAGTCTAAACAATTTGGCAAACTGAAAACTGCGTCTCAGTCTTGGGAAAGTTGCTTTCAAATAATTACTTTAATCGCACTTAAACACGTCTACGTTTGGAACTATTAATTATGCGAGGTTGGATTTCAAATGACACTCTTACACGTGCTGTTCAGCGCAGCACATAATCCAGCTGACATCTGGCCACCATCAGACAAACTCCGAGAAAATCCCTCCTCTTCACACTGTATATAATACAGCAGCCATAACCTTGTGTATGTATGGTAGGATGTTTGTATTTGCCCTTCTTAAATCACTGATCTATTAAAAGTTCCCCTGTCTGACACCATAAATTTTTCTATCTCTATCCCAGACTATCCCCCTGGGGTGGAATGGTTGGAAATGACCCACTAAGAACAGGATGGGAACACGCAGCCCAGTGAACACACCTCTGACCTCAGGGAGGAATAAAATAAATCAGTAAACAACTGGCTGGAAGCTTCCTCTGTTGTTTCATCCGTCTGTGTGGAACAAAAGGGAAACACTTTCAAATCCACCAGACAACTAAGAAAATTTTAAGCTTGAATTAAAATTGACCTTTTTGTATTTCCTTTAAATGTTTCTTGTATCTCTTTGGATGAATCTTTTTTTTTCTTTTTTTTTCTGTTTGTTAGGTTGTTAGGATGCATCTGAACCTCGTGGAGGACATTTGCTTTGTTGGCGTAACATTTAGACCATGACTGATCTTAGCCAGAAATAGCCTCTGTCCTCAGGACATTCACACATGAGTGTATTTGCTACCTTGGAAACTTCGACTTATAAATGAACTGAGATTATTCAAGCAGTTCTGACCAAGCGATCTGATTGGCCAACTCCACATTTAGAACGTGATCAAATCAGCATACTTGCCTTATCAATAAAAATTACTCCACAATTTCCATGGTAACACATAACTTTAACAGCTGAAGCAAAAGCCACACCCCCTTTAATACTGATGCAAAATACAGTGGGTTGTTTGGTTGTTAATTTTGATTTATATGGTGGATTTAGCGTAATGAAGTATTGAAAGAGGATGGAGATCACAAAACCGAGACCCTCAATCGCCAAACAAGCTGTCGAATTAATGAGTTGTTACCCACCTATAGAGCGTGATGATGAGTTGAAGACATCTAACAGGTATGGGGGGGGCGGGTGGGCTCGAGGACCAGGACTGGGAAACACTGCAGCTAATGCATAGCTGTTGCATCACCATCAGGCCAATAATCAGACAGGAAACCCCTCCAGTAAAATTATTGCTCAGTTCCAACATTTCTTTTTTTTTTTCATGGATACAGGCATTTATTCCAGTCTAAAGTTACTTTGTTGAAAACAGTGTTAGGTCTAACATAAACCTGCTCCTCTAGCGATTGTATACACTGTATCTCCGGCGGAGTGATGTTATGCGGAGAGATCAGTATGCTCTGTTGCTGTCAGCGTAGGATAGGGAGCAGACTTCCCTGAAAACAAATGAGAATGAGTGACCTTGCATTCACCTAACACTCATTCATGTGAAGTCCTGCTGCATCAAGTTGCTAGTTGATCCTAAACATTACATCAGTTGTTCATCCATGAGGCTTGCAATCAGGTGCTCTGGCCATTGAATCTTAGCTAAATATTGAGCCACATTCACTGCGACTAAACAAAAACACCATCCACTCAGACCAAAACAATTCTGAGAAGCGCACTGACCATCGGCTAACATCCTTAACATGCTAGCTGCCAACACAGCAGTTTACCAGTTTTAAAGAGCTCCTCTCTGCACAAACACACTGCTCAGGTGACAGGTTAATTTATGTCCCCAAACATTTGAAACACTCATTGCTAGAGCTGACACCAGTGTTCCCTTTACAAAGCCATAAATCAGCGGCATCACTGATTTAAACGAGGTCAGCTAGTATTTTGTAGCATCATGTTACCTGAACGTAAACCAGTGACCTCAGCTTCATGAAACATGGTGCTGATGGTGACCAGATTTGGATGTAAATGTGGACATCTTACACAGCCTCTAGTGCCTGTTCTACAGTCAACAGGCGATCATGTGCACACATATGTACAGTATGTGATGGTGAGGATGGAGCAGATTGAACTGATTGGCTCCTGCATATTGGAAGTGATGCAAAAATGGAGGAGAATAAAGGGAAGGAAGGAAAGGCAGCGTTAAAAAAAAAGGAAGTAGGAGGCTATGGAGAAGAATGAATGAAGGAGATGAAAGAAGAACAGAAAAGGAGGCGAGTGCCGAAAAAATAAATATATGGATGGAGTTAATGGTCAGAAAGACGTATCAGGGAAGAGAAGAAATTTAAAAAGTAAGAAAGGAAACAAGGGACGAAGAAAAGAGGACAGGAAGACTGATTACGGGACACAAACAGGAGAAGCAAGGAAAAAAGACAAAAATAACGCAGGATGGAAGAAATTAAGTAAACCAAAGTGAAGGACAGAAAGGATCCATTCTTATATTCTTTTTTTTATTATGGTAATAAACCCAATTCTTAAAAAAA
>CAAKHG010034475.1:0-13263 GCA_901007715.1 Dactylopterus volitans
ATGCTCCTTGTGATAACCACAGTTCCTGGGTGATCATCTTGGTGAAATAACCAAATCATTAAGTCTCTAACCCATCTGCATGTAGTCTAAATATAGGAATACCAATTTGCTTTTGAGGGTTATCATAGTCGCCCACATTCACATTTCAGGTTTGATGTTTTTACACAGGTCCAGCATATATTTTTGAGCTCAATTAAAATAATTCATTTAGATTTATTTCAACTGGCTGAATATATTACGTGACTTTCCGAATCATCTATGCTTCGTCAGTCTGTCAAAGTCACAACTTAGATGAACATGTCATCTTTGAACTATTGCTGGAGATGACCAAATCCAGCTTTCACTTCAAGAGATCGGCTACCTGGATATTCGCGACCACGCTGACAGGCCTCTGCCAGTGGCCGCTGTCTCGGCACTGGGGGGTCCGGTCCTGGTTTTCGGCGATCCCCTTTATCCTCACTCTGTTTAGTTTGCAGCTGAAAATTGTCTTTTAACTGTGTTTTCATGTGTTTATATAAATTTGTGGTGTTGCCACGGTGGCGTGTTTGTTTACTGCAGCAGTATTCACGCCTCCAGCTATAGAGTGACTCCAAAACGGCGCCGCTCGTCCTCTCTGCCGTCAGCACACTCTGTGCCACTCGCTGGCAACAATGCTCAGGACAGGGCGGGGAGGGCGCTTTCTTCATTGTTCGAAGCTAAGTTAAGCTAAGCAGCTGCTGGCTATCATTTCATATTTTAGTACACCAACGTTACAGTGGTATCAGTGTCCTCTTCTAACTGTCGGAAGTCTGACAGACTGAGCTGATTGGAGTTTCTGGGGGTTTAGCCAACAGTCAGTGGCAGTTCTGATGACCTTCATTTTCATAAACCTTCCCAGTCCATTTGACACCTTGAAGCTTTAGAAAAGCACGTCCTTCCATTGGCGGGGAGCTGGTTTCAGTCCACAACATCAATCAACATCGCTTCATCAAAGAGCTGAGTGAGACATTTACTGGCTCAGTCGTGGACTGGCACCAATGGCACATCGCAGGCGGAACATCAATAACACTCACGTCATTCACAGTTGGTAAACAATCAACAGCTGCAGTGATCTGTTTGGAAATCAGTCATTTCTTCACCTAAAACAGCATCAACACATCATTTCTGTCAGGCTGACGCGTAATTTTGTTTGTGGAGAGCAAATCTGCAAATGTCCAATGAGATTAAGCCGTTGGGAATCATTCATTTAAATCAATTGCAAAAAATGCGTTATTTTTAATGCGAGCATCAAACTGGAATAAAACATGCCTGTAAAAAGTCAGTTTGTTTGACATGTGCAGCAAATTTGTGAAAAATGGTCTGGATGTCATGTATAAAAGCCAAAGCCAGTGTTTTTGCTCTCAGGCCTGAGACTTGCGGACCGCCGTTTCCCTTCGACTGCTGGATAATTGCTTACATTTAATTTAGTTACTGGACTGCAAAAGCTGGATAGTAAAATATGCAAGCAACAATTGACTTGTTTCCTCTTTCAGGAGGGCGAGTGGTGGTGGGTCGATGCGTTGCAGGGCATCGCGGGCACTGCCTGGTGACTCACTGGGACTCACTGGGCCTGGTGACTCACTGGGCTAGTAAGACAAATCACAGTCTAGACTTAGAGATGATAATGTTGAAATACATATAAAGTAGAAGAGCATCGAATGTCGCACGCGCTTATTTGTCTTTTTTCTTAAAGGGTGAAGTAGTTGTGCATGTAACCGGTTTGACTGGCAAATTGGCAGTGGAGCACTGCATGCTGGCTGCTATATGTTTTCTATATAACTCCTGGAACGACTTCAGTTGTTAGAGTCAACGTTCCTTTACGCTCTCAAGTTCCCACCATTACCCTAAACCGATTTCGCACCATGACTGCCACCCAATCTCCCTCCACACCCCGACCACGTTCCCCACCATCGCCACCATTCACACCACCAGTATAGAAGCACTCTGGTGGCAGATGATCGGTTCCTAGACGCTGATGATCTAAGAGTAAAAGCCTCTTTCCTGCACTTCCATGTGCCCAGCGAGAGTCATGAATGTTACACGTAGCTAAGCATCCGAGATTATCACAAACTGAAAATGATAAAGACTGGCAGATTACGTAAAAGGCATTCAAGAATATATGGAGACGTCTGATGTGCCGAGATCACATTTATATGACATTTACATTTGATTGTCTTTTGAATTTACAGATATCTGATCCTAAATATCATCTCAACAGTCATGTGCGGTCTCTTGTTGTCTCCTTAAACAAAATAAAGCTGCATGTGACATTCAAGTTCATCTGCTCATCCAATCAACTTCTGACTAGGTGAATGTATTTTTCAAGGACCCCAAGTGATGGCAGGTGTTCGGAAGAGTGGCTGTCATATTATAACTTGACAACCGTTTGATAGCTACGGAAGGAGGATTAAGGCCACTGAGGAAAAAAAATATATAATTCTGAGAAAAAAGTCAGAATTCTGACTTTTTTTCGGAAAAGGAAAAAGAAAGTCTTCCTGATTTTTTTTTTCCTTTTTTTTTTTAGTTTTCGTAAAAAAAGACAGAATTCTGACTGTAATCTCAGAATTCTGACTTTTTCTGATGCCTAAAATAAATAAATAAATAAATAAATTCCCCCTGAATTTTTTTCTTTTGGGTTCCGAAAAAGTCAGAACTCTGAGATTAAAGTCAGAGTGGTTTTTTTTTCATTTCATTTCTGAAAAAAAAAAAACTCCCAAAAAAAGGTTTCTGACTTTTTTTGAGAAATGAAAAAAAAAATCCTCCCAAATTCTTTTTTAGGTATCAGAAAACAATCAGAATTCTGAAACTGAAGTCAGAATTCTGACTTTTTTTCAGAAATAAAAACAAAATTCCTCCCAATTGTTCTTTATTTATAAGAAAAAAGTCTGAGATTAAAGTCAGAATTCTGACTTTTGCAGAAATGAAAAAAAAATATCTTCCCGAATTTTTTTTTTTTTTTTAGTTTTCAGAAAAAAGACACATTTTATTTTTTCAGTGGCCCTAATTCTCTTCCGTAGATAGCCCCATCGCAGCCTGAGAAAATCTAGCAGAAAGATCTATAAAATCAGATATCATTTCCAGAAAAAAAGTTTGTTATGCGTTTCCTCCAAATATTGCCAAGGGGGAAGTACATTTAATGGTCCAAGCACTGAACCTTGTGGAATTCCATGAGTAATTTTCATGCAAATGAAGAATTAATTATGTTTAATGAGTTATGAACACGTGCAAACCTGAAACTCAAAAGAAAATGTGGTAAATGTGATTGCCCACATGCCAATCAGACGCGCTCGCCTGACACCTGACTGCCACAGGATGAGTCAGTGAGGTCACACATGAACCCGACGAGCACATAGACAACCTCTTAAGAGGTTTGCATATAGACGCATGACTGTCACGGACGATGAGTGAGAGAAGTAAGAAATCAGAAACACCTAGAAGGCTATTTAGAGAAGAATAAGATGTGTTATGTCTGTCAGATAAAAATGGTGAATTTATTATCAAAATATACACCGTAAATGTGATTACAGCGTAAAAATATCTGTATTTGACCACTTCCACATGCCTACCAAGAGTTATGAGTGATACATGTGAATAGGCATCCATTAAGATAATCGCCTGCCTAGGCGTGAATGTGAAACTGTGTGAGTGTGATCAGGGTGTTTCTGCATAATAGATTGTTCATCTCAGGGAATCTACCCTGAATAATTAAAGCTTAAAAAAAAAAAAATTGTCATATTTTGTCCATTCAGTTAACACCCAGCAGGACGAATGGTTTTAGTAAAAGAAAAAAAAAACCCAAATTGTTAAAACATATATCCCGTAAAGTTTTAATGGTTACACGTTTCACCATTAACATTTTTTTTTTTCCATATCTGAATTGGCTATGAAATAAGCCGTTTCTGCTTTCTTTTACTAAAACCATTCGTTCTGCTGGGTGTCAACTGAATGGACAAAAAAAAAAAAAAAAAAAGTTTCAGTTAGAGAATAACAGATGGCCAGTACTTAAATTTAGCATCTTATAATTTTGATACAGGTAGAAAAAAATAATTGAAACATGCAGAAGAAGCGGCTTATTTCATAGCTTTTTCAGTTATAGAAAAAAAACGTCAAACTGCTTGTCTGATAGCCAATTCAGATATAGAAAAAAAACTTTATGGGATATTTGTTTTAACAATTTTGCTTTTTCTTTTATGTTTGATATATAAAAAAAAAAAGCTTGGTGGAAAATTTGACTTCGCTGCTTCACCTCGCATTCACATTCCGTCATTCCTGCTTCCCCACACGTTTTTCCGCGTCAGCACCGACGTCACTGCTTCCGCCTAATTATCCTTTTGTGCAGGCGCCGTGAGCCTGTCAGCAGATATGCGACTGAGCACTTTAATATAATCCATCGCTTCCTCCTTCTATAAATTCTCTCTACCACAGTGTTTTTTAGTAGAGCTACACTCATTTACAAGTCTCTCCAGTTCCTTTGTTTAAAAAAAAACAAAAAACCCACGTGAAATAAATACTAAATGGAGACTGAAACATGGCGAGCATGAGCTGCTGCTTTGTGAAACTGTGGCGCTGGTGATGCGCCGTGAATGCAGCCGTATTCCCATGTAGAGTGATAGAGAGAACACTGCAGGTGCGTTCACACCCATTATTTGCATTTAACAAACAGAGGGTGGCTCCCCTCTGCCACTCGCTGGGTGACATACACGTGAGATGCTTATTTGTCACACGCAGGCCAACACCCGGGGTTTCGTCTTTACTGGAAGCAGCTCAGGTTTTGCCCCAAAAAGTTGCTAACTTCATCTCTAAGTGCTTTTTCTCTAAGTGATGTGAAATATTAGCAGCGTCAGAAAGCATGAGAAATATTCAGCATCAGCGACCAGCAAACAAAATGGGCTCCAGCATTTGAGGGCACCAGCTCTCCATCTAAAGCGGTCAGCGATCTTCTAGGTCCAGTCTCCAAAAATGAGCTGAGCTCTGGATAAGCTAAAAGATTGATTTAAGATGGCAGCGAGGGCACGCGCCTGCCCGCTTGCTGCCTCCTTACCAACACCTAACCTGCTGCCTGAGCAGTCCCAGTTCAAATCAATTTTAATTGAAAAAAAGCCAACAAAAAAACGTGCGCATAAGTTAAAGGTGGTTTTCTTGTAAATGATCTTTGCTCCGAGTGTGGTACCAGGAAATATATCAGTGGCTGGGAAATAAGCCCCATGGATCAGTTTTAAACCATTAAAACAACGTAAACTACCTCGACCCCGCATTTACAGTCTTGGAGAAATCCTAAAATTTAGTTTAGTTTAGTTTAGTATGATTTTCTCATCTCATTCCTGTCATACGTTTGGCTTTCTTGCCTCTAGCAGATTATACATAGTTTGTTTTCCTTTGCCCCCCCAAGCCCTTTGTTTTCCTTCCTTTCTCACATGAAATTCTATTACTCTTCCCTCTTGATCTCTTTATATTGAAATGAAGCCTTGGTGAAAGGTCAGTAAGGAAGCTCACTCCTCACTGTCTATGTCTTAACCCAGCATGGTTGAGGCAGATAGTCGCCCAAATTTAGTTGAGTTCTGCTCAAGGTTTCTTCCATCAAAAGGAGTTTTTCCTCACCGCTGTTGCCAGTGCGACTGAAATTGTTGTGTCTATAAACAAAAAAGAAAAAACAAACAAAAAACGAGGTCAGGCCCTGACGTCTGGTTTGGTGCTCGGCAAATCATATTGAATTGAGCCGGATGCGCTCAGCACATGGCGTTTGCTCTACTTTGGATTTGGCACGAAGACAAAAGACAACTTTTTAGGTCACAGCACAAACTTCTCCATCCACTTAATCATATGCAATGACACACAATGGCAATCAAAAGTAATAGCTTCGGCAACAATTAAACATTATTTCGGGCGTGTCTGCATTATTTTCACGTTCTTGCAACGTTACACACTGTGTGACTAAAAGCTGACATGTACCGCATTCCACAATGCGCCGACATAGTATATAAACGCCAGACTTTCTTCACCGTGTCAGTCTGCACCTCAGCAAAGGTAAGATTCCACACATTTACTCTCTGGATCATAGCTGTTACAGGAGACCTGCCATTATTACCTGTCCTGTGTTCATTGTCCAGTTTACATACAAGATGTTTAGTCAGAGACGGCGTTTTACATTGTGGAAGAAGGAGGAGAAATGCCTTGAACGTTTCTATTTTGGATTTAGTTTGAAGAGATTTACTTCGACTTAAGAGTGTTTGTTCATTTAAAATGCCAGCGATTTATTGTTCATCCGGTCACAGACTCTCGCCCATGCATCCATACCCTCACTGGTGGGCGCAGCAGGAGGTTGACTCTGTTTTTCAACGTTTGTCCTCAGATGGCACCAGCTACTCGTGCGCTGGCGTCCCTCGCTCTGATCTGTGGACTTCTGTCTGCATCATCTGTGAGTAAAAATACACTCATACATCTTTGTAGAAACCTCTGCTCACGACCAGCACACACAGCATGTCGTATGAGGGAAGGACTCCCAAAGCGGAGGTTCATCCATTCAAATATGGACGAATTTATGTATGTATTCTCAGAATGGAGAAAAATCAGTTTACTGATCTTTGGCAATAAGATGTGTAGCGCTACTAGTAGATCTCCACTCCTGGTTTGGCAAAACTGGGCCCCCGATGGGTCAAAGCACGACTGCATCAGCCAAGAACAACCAGTGCTTCACACGTGGGACACCTGGTTTGCGTGCGCACTCGCTGTTGCCACATCTTTACAGAGAGCGGCCCCACATATGATTCGGAATAATTGGGGATATTTGCTGTTTTACATGCCGATGATATGCAAAAACGATTCCAGGATGATTCATGGTTGTTTTTGTCTTCACAGGCGTGCAATGATCATATGACTGCTTCGTGCTGCGCAGGTTAGTAGATGGTGATTGTTGTGTGTTTGTGTCTGCCAGTTCGTCTCATTCATTATCAAGACAACAGCGTAACTCTGATGTGTACTTCGATAGAAATTAGAAAGTACATCATGAATACTGAGGTTGGTTTCGAAAAATCCAGAGACCGATCTTTCAATAAATGGATTTTACAGTCTGTGCCCAATAAAGAGTACTGTTGTGGCCTTCTGCCCCTTTAAGGACTTAAAGAAACGTACCACTGCATCACAGACAGGCCTACACAGGACTGGCTGATTTAAAAAAGGACTTGGTGTGTGCTAATGGGAGATAAACACCCAAGGAAGAGGCGCAGTCTGCTAGCAACGTCCTCACAGTTAAAACTACAGGCCCAGTTCCGTCAGACATCGCTAGCAGACAACAGTACATTATTTCAGGTGGTTAGCCTCGATTGTGTGTACGACTGGTGCGCGGGTGCGCTCCGGGGTTCAGCCCGACGGTTGTTGGTCGCTCCGACGACTGAAAACGCTGCAACACATGCTCTGATTGCGTGCCGGTCTTGCTAACGCCATGTTTTTTTTTTTGTAGCTGTCGCTCCCTGCTGCCCCGCCGGCTGGACTCAGTTTGGCTCTCGCTGTTTCACCCTCTACAACACCCCGCTGTCCTGGGTGGAGGCGCAGGTACGGCGGCGTTTCTGTCTATCTCAGTGTCTTTTTTGGACACAGTGAAGTTTGATGCTTTTACGCTTCATGTTGAATTTATCATTTGATACCGTTTTTTTTTTTTTTTTAAGGTATTATATGTAGTATCGGTATCAGTGCCAGTAAAGAAATACATAGATATTCCAACCACAAAACAAAAGGGGGCACCATATTAGTTCAAGTGTTATGATGATTGTAATTTTTTTTTTTTTTTTTAGGACAACATAGCAAACTTGCTATGTTGTCCTAAAAAAAATTGGGGATTTTACATGCGGTCATCCTCGAGATTGCTTGTTCATCTGTAATTTATCCATCTGAATAGAAAAATATTATAAATTCTCACATTGTGTCTTGTATAAACAAGCTGTGCAACACAACATGGTTGACGTTTCATCCACATCTCGCAGATAATTTTAGTATTTCATTTGAAGCATTCTTTGTTGGTGACCCCATGTTCATCTTCAACCCTCCCAGTCCATTTGACATGTTCTCTGCCGTTTGTTCTCGCTTTTAGAAAACATGCATTTCCGTTGGCGGGACCCTGGCTTCAATCCTCAACATGGACGAGCATGACTTCATCAGAAATCTGACCACACGATTTGCCGGTTCGATGAAACTGCTCTGGCTTGGCGGCACTGACGCAGTGAAGGTGGGACAGTAATAAAATTTGAGTAAATTTGTGGGGAAAAAAGTAATGAATGCAAGCAAAAAAAGCCAAAAGCTTAGAACTGTTTCCTTATTACTGCTGGATAATGTACATAGAGTTCATTTAGATACTGGGCTGAAAAAGGTGGACATTACAATATCCAAACACTGACTTTTTGTTTTTTTCCCCTTTTCCAGGAGGGTGAGTGGTTGTGGATTGATGGCTCCAGTTTTGACTACACTCGCTGGCGTTCCATGGAGCCGAATAACCTGAATCACGAGCACTGCATTGTGACACACTGGGCCGGTAAGGGGAAAAAAAATCACTATTTTGAACTGAGAGATGATGATGCTGAAATCCACACGATGGTAAAGATAGTCGTATGTCACACAGACTTATTCGTCCTATTTTTGAAAGAGTGAAGCAGTTGTGCACTTTTCAATATAACTGGTTAACTGGAAGTGGAGGATTGTGTGCTCACTGCTATTTGTTGAACTCCCCCTGCAGGAGACTACTGGAATGACTTGAGTTGTGAGAGTCACCAGGCCTTTGCATGTGCGATGGAGCCAACTTGCAACCCTGTGCCCATCCCTGTCCCAATCTCAAGTCCCAACCCTGTCCCTGGACCTGTCCCCGAACCAAACCCCCAGCCTGTTCCCGAACCTGTCCCTGGACCTGACCCCACTCCCGCCCCTGAACCTGTCCCCGAACCTGACCCCACTGTGGCCCCCGAACCTGTCCCTGGACCTGACCCCACTCCCGCCCCTGAACCTGTCCCCGAACCTGACCCCACTGTGGCCCCCGAACCTGTCCCTGAACCCAACCCCACTCCAGCCCCCGAACCTGTCCCTGTACCTGACCCCCACCCTCACCCCTACCCCTATGTCCCCCATCCTAACCCGCATCCTGACCCCCATGGTCTTGGCAACAATGGCAACCCGCATCCTGACCCCCACGGTCTTGGCAACAATGGCAACCCGCACCCTGACCCCCACGGTCTTGGCAACAATGGCAACCCCCATCCTGACCCCCACGGTCTTGGCAACAATGGCAACCCACACCCTGACCCCCATGGTCTTGGCCCCTATCCTCGCCCCCATCCTCGCCCCTTCCCTTTCCCTGAACTCACCCCCCAACCCGATCCCCAACCCGTAACCCTGCCTGAGCCTGTCACCCTCCCACAACCTGACCCCCAACCTGACCCCTTCACTGACTTCTTTCCTGACCCTCACCCTGACGATGACTCCATCTATAACTACCACTACCATTACAACCACCAGGGTCCCCACCACGGTCCCCACCGCGGTCCCCACCACGGTCCCCACCACGGTCCCCACCACGGTCCCCACCATGGTCAGCCCCACGGTCAGCACCATGGTCCGCGCTATTAAATTATGGGAAGAAGAAGCACTCTGCTGAAATGATTGGCTCTCAAATGTAGATTACAGAACAGTTCATGAAATAGATTTCTAAAAGTAGATCAACTCAGCGTTCACTTTAAAAAATCTACACCAGAATATACAAATATACGAAGCTGATTTTTGTGTTTCCCAATTCAGTATGAAATGCTCCATTAACTCAAAAAAAGTTCACATTCTGTCAAACCAAAATGCACTATGATACTGGCTGAACTTTCTGTAATACATATAGAGAATGTACAACGCACACTTCTCCAGAGTTGCCCGGGTTTCAATTTCAGGGTCTCAGTCTTTCCTCTGCTTGTAGTTCAGTGGTATTTCATCGCAAGTATGAGACTGTCTGAGACTGTTTTTATTTTAATTTTCTTTAATCTTATTTGCTTAAACTGATGCTTTCTGTAAAATCATATCTATCAAGTGATCAAAAATAAAACTTTCATCATCATTCATCTGGTTCTGACTTACTGATTCCTTCACGCTTAAAATTTCGAGCAGCGTGGGTGTGAGTTTGGTAGCGCTGTGAATGAGCTCGGAGGCCGATGATCCTGATGGATCTGTCAATTTGGAACCAGTTCTCATGTTGAACCAACTCCTCATACAATCTCTCCCCCAAGTGGAGGGTGATATGAAAGTCTCGGAGAGCACAGTGATCGGAACTCCAACATGGTCCCTGCTCGCAGAAATTACACGATAACATTTAACTTTCACACGGAGATGTGATAAACTAAAAGCATGCGCAAAGTACCATGATCAAAGTTATTTTGCAAATCATTCTTGTGAAGGATGCCTTGAAACAAAATTGATGAGGTAACAGGTTTAATCACCATGTCTGATGGAACTAGACATTTGCCAGTGAGGCAACGTAAACGTGACTGTGCAATTACATGTACGGTACGTCGAGGTAAAACGCAGTACTTACATTGAGTTGCACTAGCAACGACGTCACTGCCATGGTGCACCCGTGCACTCGACACGCCTCACAAACCGCTCTTGAGGATGTATACAAAACATCCTTCATTCACTCGATATCTAGTAATTTGAGCCCACCCAGCTCAAAGGTCCTTGATATGACCTACTAGATGCAAACTGTGACCGACGCTTTCTGTTCCGATTCTACTTGGGTGACAGATATAGCAGTGAAGTCATCGTGTTTCCTCTCTGACATTGTAGCCATGAGCTGTATTTACTGTCACGGATGCACTGACCAACCCAAACATGACGGCAGCCTCATCCTCTGTCCACTAACGTGTGCAATAGGTTTGCCCTCAAAAATCAGGATCCACAAAATTAGGCAAACTGCTGGCATCTCCGCACAAGTACAAAGACTCATGCTGTCAACCATGAAAGGAAAATGACTGCTTCTTGGATATTTCTCAGCTCTTTTTGGGGGTTTTCGCAGCATTGGCCCTTAAACTTTCTGCCATTACTCGACACTTAATCTTTTGTAAGTTATTTCCCACAGGCCCTGAAAATTGTAGCTATTAAGCCTCTCTTGCAAAAGAACATAGACACAGATACCTAACTAATGAACAATTATGGACCCGTCTGAGGCCTATTTCAAGGTTCTCCAAGTCATGGTTGACATCTGTGTATCAGATATCATCATTTTGACATGGCTGCCGACAGCATGGTCTCTTCGACAGTGCATCCTGCTGCAAATGCAGCTCTGGCTATGACCACACATGGTTTTTACTTTTAAGCTTTAATGGATTATATTGGTTTATTTTGAGGTTATTTTTGCCACCACTGAGAGGAGGTGGGAAAACAATACTAAACACAAAACCCGACTGTAACAGTACAAAAATTCCCGCCTCCCTCGCCTCATCCCACCTTCCCCAACGGACGCCTCCTGGTGCACCACCAGGTTTATCAGAAAACTGTCAATAAAAGGGGCGGAGTTTGCAGCGTCTGGCCACTCACAAACATGGAGAAACCCTGCAGAGCAGCCGACGTCACAATGGAGGAGGAGACAAGTATTGCTCAGAAATATGAAGCATTCAAACATGCTGTCCAGGCCAAAAACAACCCAGCTGCAGCCAAAGCCAGGAGGGCATGCTGGCATAAGATGGCCAAATCTGTTGATGCGTAGACTTGTGATATTATACAATATTAATACATTGGACAATAGAAACAGACAGCAGCACTCTGATCACTCGGTTTGACTTTATTAGGGCACAGTTGTTTGGGGCAGATGCTTCTGTCAGGCCCTGGGTTTTTGTACTTGTACCTGTTTTGTTATGTTCTGTCTCCCCACTTGCTGTCTGTGTCCGTTTGAGGTTTCTTTACTCCCTGTGTGTGTGTGTGATTGTCTATTCGGCTCACCTGTGCCCCGTTGTGTCCTCCCCTCGTGTTATATAAGCTGTCTTTCCCCAGCGGGTCTTTTGTCAGATTGTCCGTTCCACCTGAGTGGCTCTCCGGCATTATTTCCCTCGTGTGCTTTCATCGTGTATGACCAGTTCTGTTCCCCGTGTTTTCCCCTTTGCCTAGTGCAGTGGTTCTTAACCTGGGTTCGATTGAACCCCAGGGGTTCGGCAGAGATCATGACGCACACCTGACTCATATGATTTGGGATGACACGCCACGCTTGGCTGTCATTGACTGCAGGTGATCGCGCGGCATTCCTGGTGAAAAAACAGGAATCTTCACAAGGCGATAAGTTAGAGGCGAGCTCAGGTTCGGCGACAGGAAACCCACGAGCTGACAAAGGGTGGTGGCGAAACTGAAGTATTTATGCTGTGGCAGATGGATCTTGATGAGGTGATTAGGCCCAGGTGTGATTGAGCTGGTCCACCCCGCCCTGCAGGTGAGGAGACAGAACATGATTGGAAAGACTAGAGGGAGAGTAAAGGCAACAAGAGGAAAGAGGAAGGGAAACTGCCAAAGCCCGACAAAGACAACCGTAGCAGTGATGAAATGCACAAACCCCCAAAATTTAAAATAGGTTTTCCCTTTACGAAAAACAAAACAAAATGCTACAACCCAAAATAAAATGTCAAATCCAGGCTAAAAAAAACAGTCTGCACATATAGCACCCACCAATCCAGTTAATTAGTGTTTTCTATATAAATGAGATCACATCGGTTCCTTCATCAATTTCAATTTTTTTAACCATTATCTGCTGTAAATTAAAATAATTTCTGCATTTCTGTACAGCGTCCAATTTAAGGATTATTTATTCTAGTTCAGCTGGGTTAGGGTTCATCAGTGTATGAATTGTAGACGTGAATTTCTGCCACATCTCTGCTGTATCACGAAATTAAATACATTTTAACAGAATTGAGCGATAACTTAACCCACCTCCTAGAGATTTTCAACAGTGGTCTTTAGCCTATTATGAATTAACAAATAAACTCAACACAGACATTTTGAACACACACATTCAAATACTATAATAAAACTGGTTTTATAAACTCATTTTCTTCATCAGGAATGACGTGAGTTTGGAGAGACTGCGTCGCGGTCCCGTTTTTGGTTTGGTGATTTTTCTGCTGAACATTTTTAAAATTTTTAAAAAGTCCCAGTTTGGACTTTTGAATTAAGCTGTGTGTGTGTGTGTGTGTGTGTGTGTGTGTGTGTGAGTGTGCAGTACGTGTAGAGATCCAGGACACAGCA
>CAAKHG010034484.1:0-12145 GCA_901007715.1 Dactylopterus volitans
CGCCCGATGCTTCCCGACTGCCCCCGTCGTCCCTCTGCTGTCTCGCCCTTAATTAAGCTGTAATTCCCGCAGTAGCCATTATTGGGTAAACTGATGAGTGTGTGGTAATAACATCTGCTCTGCAGATGAACAGTATTCTGGTTAGAAGTGCATCTTATTTAACAATGTGAAGTATGTAAAGTTCATCTTTTAAAACCAGCATTTTTTTGATGCACGAGCGTAAACATTTTTTTTTGTCGCAGCCTTTTCCGTGTTATTTATTTGTTTTTTTCCCCCCAGCAAATTCAGCACCCGACGGCGTCGCTCATCGCCAAGGTTGCCACGGCGCAGGATGACATTACGGGCGACGGGACCACCTCCAACGTCCTGATGATCGGCGAGCTGCTGAGGCAGGCCGACCTGTACGCGTCCGAGGTAACGCCGGCCGGAACTTTAATTATATAAGAAGGTCTCGCTGCTTTTTTTTTTTTTTTTTTTTTGTTCCTTAACTGGCACGTGTATCTCCTTACAAATGCATTTGAATATTCATAACTTTGAGCAGCGCACGCGTACCCTCCTTAAAGATAACGTTTGCGTGCGACAGGGTCTTCACCCGAGAATCATCGCCGAGGGCTTTGAGGCGGCCAAAGAGAAAGCCCTGGCCGTCCTGGAGGAGCTGAAGGTGACTCGGGAGATGGACAGAGAGACGCTCATCAATGTGGCCCGCACCTCCCTCAGGACCAAGGTCCACACGGAGCTGGCGGACCTGCTCACCGAGGTCAGACTCCGGGAAGTGACGCAGACTTTAAGTGGTTTTGTTAGAGCTCTGAATTAGTTTCACCCCCCTGTGGCTGGTAAATGTGTGAAAAACCTTAAAAAGAAAGGGATACTTCCCATCATACGTCAGCACCGTCTAAAGGCGCTTTTCCACAGCGTTGCACCGGCTCTACTCTGCTCGGTTCCGTTCTACTCTGCTCTACTCTACCGTGCCTGCATTTGATTTTTAGGTACTTTTCCCGGGCGTCGTTTTCCGTTAGAAGATCGTACCCTCTCGGTGTAACTCGTCGTCATAGCAAAGCCGTGCGAAACTGCTGCAGCAGCGTCATCTTCAGCGTGACATAGAGCTGGGGGGGGTGGATTCAAATTGTGGCCGCTACAATAGTTTGGTTGTTTAAAAAAAAAAAGGCGGGCTGCGCGCTGGTGCTGCCGTGGCGATTCCCTCCGATCAATCAGTGGTCTGCGGTGTCTTCGCGTCACCTTTTTATTACCTCAAAGAACCTGGTTGTTCTTTTGTGGGAACCTCAGGAGAGCAGCTACTAAAAAAAGTGGAACTTTTTTCGCCGGATTGAAACCCAAAAAAGTGCAGCCGTGTAGTGGAAAAGCGCAATAAATGCTATTTTTAGGTCCTAGTTTGGTCTGAAGCTGTAAGCAGCGTCTCAAGTATTTGACGAGCGATCAAAGAAGTCAAGACTTTCCGATCTTTTGCTAACGCCCCTCCATCCAACCCCCCCTCGCAGGCTGTAGTAGACGCCGTGATGGCCATCGCGAAGCCCAACGAGCCCATCGACCTGTACATGGTGGAGATCATGGAGATGAAGCACAAGACCGACTGCGACACACAGTGAGTTTCACTTGAGATTGGGGAGATTAACGGGGGAAGCGGCCAGCTCCTGGCGTCTGAGCGCCATGGATGCCCTCCGTCCTCCAGGTTGATCAGGGGCCTGGTGCTGGACCACGGCGCCCGACACCCCGACATGAAGAAGCGGGTGGAGGACGCCTACGTGCTGATCTGCAACGTCTCCCTGGAGTACGAAAAGACGGAGGTCAACTCTGGCTTCTTCTACAAGAGCGCCAACGAGAGGGAGAAGTTTGTGGCCGCCGAGAGGAAGTTCATCGAGGAGCGCGTGCAGAAGATCATCGCCCTGAAGAACCAGGTCTGCCCCAACGGAGAGAAGGGCTTCGTCGTCATCAACCAGAAGGTGGGTGCCTGGCGAGGGTCCACGCGGCGGGCTGCGCTGCCACTTTAACTGCCGCACGCCGAGAGCAGCTCGCGCCGGCCAGGGCGGAGTTACAGAACGCGCTTTAAAAAAACTCAACATTCACTCTTTTAATTAAGAATCACACACGCTAACGAGTCGAGGCAAGGAGCAGTGAGTCTGTCATGTTGTTTTGTTCAATGTGTTTATAAAGTAAATGCCTGATGTTCTCACACTCGTCAAACATCCATGTGGAGTCGTAGTTTGGTTGGACGTCATGTCAACACACATCGATTATGTGATGTCATTAGTACGGTAAAGTGAGCACTTGTCATCAGCTCGAACTTGTAACGTTTTTGGGTGATTTCGGAATGAATATTAACACATCTGCTACCCGAATAGTAATCAAGTTCCCCCCCGATAAAAGCTAGCGTTATTGCACGCAGGCGCTGCGTGCTGCACGGCGAACACCCAGGGGTGCTAACGTGGCTCCCCCTGGTCATGAGACCTGTGCTACAGCAACTCTGATCTGTACCTCTGCATGAGGAGAGCCGCCTCCTCCCCTCCATGTATTCAGCGGATCAGAACATCATTTCCACGACCCGGGTGGACGCGGGCGCACGCGTCTTGACGCTCATAAATTGAAGTGCTCCCCCCCCCCCCTCTCATCTTATTTTAGGGCATTGACCCGTACTCTCTGGATGCCCTCGCCAAGGAAGGCATCATTGCCCTGCGCCGGGCAAAGAGGAGGAACATGGAGAGGTAAGAAAACCACCGAGATGCCCCTGACGCAAGTAGATGCGTGCTGGTTGGCTGCCATTTACCTCACACACGCGACACCAGCAGTTGTTTAACCGCCTCGTTAGCCGCCGCTTACAAAGGCCATTGTGGTCAAAAGCTCGTTGCTCCGCCTTCGTTTGCACTTCCATTGCTTTGCCCTAAGGTGGCGCTGTTTTAGACGCGCGGCTGCCGCGACGCAAGAAAAAAAAACCCGAGAAGCCTGTTCAGCAGAAGCAACCGCAGCTACGCTAATGCTAAACAAAATGAGCCGCTCCACATAGGGAAGCGCGCGTGCTGGACGGGCGCGTCGGTGCTCGGCCCCGTTAATGCACAGCGAACACCCGAGGGTGCTAGCATGGCTCCCCCCGGCCTGACACGCCTGTGCTACACCAACTCTGGTCTTTTCCTCTGCACCCAGAGGGCCTCGGTCTCTCCGGCGTGTATTCAGCTGACCAGGACAGGCCCTGCCAAGTATTTTTAGTCGCGCTGCAAAAATACACACGTTGAGAAAAAGAAATTGACGCCATTAACGCGGCTGCCGGGGAAAATCATTAGAAGACGGGGGGGCGGGGCGGTTGCGCTTAATTTACCTCCCGTGGTGTCGAAGGCCAAAAATAAAACAATATAAGAAGCAGAGCAGCTATGAGGACATGAGCCTCAACGAAGACCAGCGTGGAGTTTTAAAAGGATCTTTGGCGGAAAGTTAAGTAACTTTAACCACCACAGAAGAAGTAATATGCAAAACACCAGACTTTGGCTACAGGAGCCGTGACTGCAATGTTTTAATTGATCGACATCACTGATATTTACTGAATGTGTTTTGAGTGTTTTGGCCACAATAATTGCAGAATCACAAAAATAAAGATGGCCACAATCGATGATTCAACCAACAAATGTTGATGGGACGCAGGAACCTCCTTTAGCGCCGCCTCCGTTTGGACAAACCACGTCGCCCGCCCTGATTCCACAGAGCCTCCGATTCTGTCGTGGCCGCATGATATTTTATGGCATCAAAGAACCTTAAGCCACATAAAACGCGCCGTTCTCTCTGCAGAATCCCCCTCGCCTGCGGCGGCAGCGCCGTCAACTCGGTCGACAACCTGACGCCCGACTGCCTGGGCCACGCCGGCCTGGTGTACGAGCACACGCTGGTGAGTGGCCTCTCCAACGGCGGCGCACGCGCGGGCGCCAGACGTGCGGCGGCGGCGGTGCTGACTGAGCCCCGGGAAAATTTTGTTGTGTGCAGGGAGAGGAGAAGTACACGTTCATCGAGAAGTGCGGGAACCCTCGCTCGGTCACGCTGCTGGTGAAGGGCCCCAACAAGCACACCCTCACGCAGATCAAGGACGCCATCCGGGACGGCCTGCGGGCGGTCAAGAACGCCATCGAGGACGGTGAGGGGGGGCCGGCCCAGCCTCGCGGTTATGTTTTCACAGTCACTGTCTTTATTGCCGTAGTAAAAACCTATCTCGAGTCGACTATTTCAGCACCACCTGCTCGGGTCGACGTTCAACATTTAAGACTCGGCAGTTTATTTATTTTGGTTAACATTTGTATTTCATGAAAAACTGTCTTTAGTTTTTTTTTTTTTTTAGGGTTTGTGAGGGTGAAGTTGCATAAGCTTTTGAAGTGGTTCCTCCTCACTTGTCCCGTCTTGACTAGATCGTACTGACAGTCATCGATTTACGGTTGTGCGTCTTCGGGTCGTTGCAGCCGGGTGCCGTCGCTCTCTCCTGCCGGCGCTCTCTCCTGCCGGCGCTCAGCTGATCCGAACACGTTTTTGTATCCGAGCGGAAAACTAAACATTGCTCTGCCTTCACCGACCATCCTCTTGTTTATTCCACACACACACACACACAGGCTGCGTGGTGCCCGGCGCCGGCGCGATAGAGGTGGCGGTGGCGGACGCTCTGGTCAAACACAAGCCCAACGTAAAGGGGCGGGCCCAGCTGGGCGTCCAGGCGTTCGCCGACGCGCTCATGGTCATCCCCAAGGTGAGGAGGCACTCCGGCCGGAAGGCTTCTAAGTTTTATAATGTCAGTCTCTGGGGTTTAAACCGTCTCTCTCTCTTTCGCCCTCCACAGATTCTGGCGCAGAACTCGGGATACGACCCCCAGGAGACTCTGCTGAAGGTGCAGTCGGAGTACAAGGAGTCCGGCCAGCTGGTTGGAGTGGACCTCAGCACAGGTGGGAAAGAAGGAACGCGGCAGAAACGTGCGAAAGGCGGCGCTCCGATTTTTAATTGTGAAAGTTTCCTGCAGCCCTTTTACATCACGTGCGATCATACTGCAGAAATGTGAGGAAGCTTGTGAGCATTTTCCCTTCAAGTCTGAGATGCTTATTTATGTATTCAGTCATCCGTTTTATTTACTTTGTTCCTTGCTGGATTCTATGATGCATTTCCATGCGGCCGATTCTGAATCCATTCGCACGCTCAAATTTGAATTGATAATAGATCTCGGAATTAATAGCAGAACTCGGTAGAAGCACTCGGGCTTCTAAGAATTTGAAAGGGAAAAAGGTTTATCTCTTTTCCGTTTATAAAGAACTTTCCCGTAAACGCGGCAGCGTAACAAGAAATGCCGGTGCGCATGAAAGTGCTGCAGTACCTGTGCCGGGCCTGTGAGTGGCGCTGTAACGCTGCCACAGAAACGCACCAAAATCGGAAGTCGGGGAGCATGCTCAGTAAACGCAAGACGACGACGACGACTGTGGCGGCAAATATGAATGCGTGATCGGGTTGGTGGGGCCCAACGACGAGGAAGAACTCGGATTGAGTCTCGGGCCTGGTTTGAAAAATCAGCATCGCTGCGCTTCCAGAACGCCGGTTCCGTGTGGAAGAAACATCCACACGGCGATGAACTTAAGCGGATACGCCAGAACTCATGGAGAGGAAGAAATGTAATGGACAGTGGTTTTATCACTGCAGCCGTCTCCTCGTCCACCCCCTCCAAGCACAGTCTCAGTCACGCCTGTCCTAAAGTGAAATGTGGTTGTTTCTCAGGCGAGCCGATGGTGGCAGGAGAAGCCGGCGTCTGGGACAACTACAACGTCAAGAAGCAGCTCTTCCACTCATGGTGAGACGGCGCGGCGCTCATGAAAGCGTGGCCGCGGCCCGGTGCCGCGGTCTCCTCATCGCTCTCGTCGCTGCTCAAATTCATTCATGTGTTGTGCCATTTCTTCTGCAGTACGGTGATCGCCAGCAAAATTCTGTTGGTGGACGAGATCGTGCGGGCTGGAATGTCCTCTCTCAGAGGTTAAAGGTCGCGCAAGGAAAGCTGTAGCTGTTGTCATAACCACAGGGAATAGCTGTTTTTACCAGACCCCCCGCCCCCCACCACCAAGCCAACGCGTTCCCGCCTCTGGCCCTCCGAAGCACCCCAGGCCGGTGGAGCACGCCGCTGTGTCGCCACGACAACCACCACGGCGTCAAAAACCAATGTTATGCTCTTCATGGCGTTTGTTCTTTTTTTTCATGGGTTTGTCAGCACCTCCTCCTCAAATGATTGGTTTATTTATGAGATTTTGTTAAAAGCACTGACTTCTGGTTTCATTTATGCCCATTAAAGGTTTTCTTGGCTCTTGAAAGATTTGGTGGTTCTTGCTCTGGGAGTGTGTGCATGAATGAAACGCTGTGTGTGTGTGTGTCCAAGAGAAATCACTAATATGACTGTTACCAACCATATGCAGACTGAACCTTACACACACTAACACTTAGCAAATAAGCCATCAAATGACGTCACTATACTTTATGTTGCATCTGACAACTGAAAAACTCAAATCCGATTAGGTGGGTAAAGCTGGTTTTATCACCTGCTTTGAGGAAATATTTGCGTTAAACAAAATATTACATTTTCCATGAGTACTTAAGTCCTACCTTTATGACCATAACTTTTTTGTACACTAGATAATGGATAGACACAGACCCAACTGTAGTCCAACTCTCATTTATTTTATTTTGTTTTTTAGTCGGTTACTTTGAGTGGCGAGTAAATAAAAGGCATGCTTTTGTTTTTTCGAAAGTGGCGAAACTATTCCAGAACCGTCTTGAAGAACATGGCGCCACAAAAAAAAAAAAAAAAGCTTCCGCACAAATTTTGATAGCATTTTTTTTTTAATTCGGCAACTCAATTTTTTTGTCGCCTTTAATGTAATAAAATATTAAAATTGACAAAAAATATGCTTAAAAAACCCCCGGATCGGAACATTTGTTTCCACACGGACCCCATTCACCGCCGCACACGCTCCTGTCCCGACGGTGAAATGGGGCCGACGCGCTACGCGACATGGAGTGAAACTACCCGGAGCTGCGGCGAGTTTACTCCCCGGTGTTTACGTACACATTTACACTTAATACACGCAGAGCAACCGCACATGTACACGATCGACCGCAGCTCTTAGAAATGACGGTCAGAGCGGTGCTGTGGGCTTCGGCGGTGGTTTTACTGGCGGCGGCAGGTAAGAACCGGTCATTTCCGAGCGTCGCACAAACATACAGGATGTTTTAATGTTTTCGTTTTTACTGTCAGTCGCAGCAGGTGACGACGACGATGGCGACATGCTGAGCATACCGGGAGGAAGCATGCTGATGGGGACCAGCGCGGCGGACGGGAGGGACGGGGAGGCCCCCGCCAGGGAGGTCCAGCTGCAGCCCTTCAAGCTGGACCGATACCCGGTCACCAACGCGGGCTTCAGGTAACGACGACGCCCCCGTAACCGGCGAGAGCGGCGACCCCCACCGACCCACCCTCCTAACCTTCCTCCGTTCACGCAGAGAGTTCGTGAGGGCCCGGAAGTACAGAACCGAGGCGGAGACGTTCGGCTGGAGCTTCGTGTTCCAGGACTTCGTGGCGGAGGAGCTGCGGGGCAGAGCGACGCAGCGCATCGAGGTACCGAGCGCGGCAGCGCAGGCGCACGCGTGCACGCTCGTATCACGACTGAAGTGTCGTTTCTGTATAGTTTTTGTGGGGCTTTTCGTGGGATTTGTCGACAAGAAAAATATATCTCAGTGTGACCCAGTATAGGGCGATATGGGAAAAAAAAACAATATCACGATATGGATTATTTTATATCGCGATAACGATATATATCCCGATATACCACGATAAAGTATGTTTACTCTGAAAAGTTTGACACAAATTTCATTGCTTACTTTTCTCGAGCTTTACCTTTACAAATGTAGCGCGAGGTCGCACGCGTGATTTGTTTACGGCGCCGCGACGACAGCTCATATGAGCGAAAGACTGCTTTATCTTCAGGTGGCTACAGTTTTTCTTTCCGCAACTCCCCCCCGCTGTTCCACAACTTGGAACAGCGGGGGCAAACATGTCAACACCTCTCTCACACGCATTCAATCACAATCCAACATAAAACTCCTCCTGAAGGGAGAACTGATTGCAGGGCTGTTGTATTATACTCTATGGTGGACACGCAGGTGGTCGTAATGTTATGGCTGATGGTTGTGGAATGCTGCCATGATGGTGGATCACGAGTCAGCGTTTGTTTTTGTTGTTTGTTTGTTTTTTTCTCTTCTCCCCCTGGCAAGTCGGCCCCCTGGTGGCTGCCCGTCGAGCGAGTGTTCTGGAGACAGGTGAGCCCGCACGTTTCGTTTCGATTTTATTTTATTTTATTTTATTTATTTATTTTTAGTCCACTACGACACAGTGGAGGCTTCCTGCCGTCACGAGTCTATTTAACCGCATCAAATACACACAGCGGTATTTACGGACACTGCTGGTGCACTGATGTCTCGTAATGCGAGTGTTTATGTTTAAACATTGTTCATGCTGTTATATATATTTCAATTTTGTAATATCGTTATCACAGGAGTAAATGTGTTGTTATGTTTGTTATACTGACATGGAGCGACTGTGCCTGTGACCCCCCCCCCCGCGCCCGCCCTCCCCTCCCTTTTCCTGCCTTCCTCAGCCCGCCGGCCCCGGCTCAGGCATCCGGGAGCGTCTGGACTTCCCGGTGGTTCAGGTGAGCTGGAACGACGCTCAGGCCTTTTGCCAGTGGAAGGGGAGGAGGCTGCCCACCGAGGAGGAGTGGGAGTGGGCCGCCCGCGGGGGGCTGCGAGGTGCGCGCGCACACACACACACACACACGCACACACACACGCACACACACGCACACAAACACACACACACGGATCAGCGAGCCATCGCTGGCCTCCACGGGCGTCTGCTTTAAACTGACTCATCTGCAGGCCGCACGTACCCCTGGGGGAACAAGTTCCAGGCCAACAGAACCAACCTGTGGCAGGTAGCGTGCTATGCTAACGCCGACATTTCCGCCGCGCGCTCTGCCGGAACCCTCCGGAATCTGAATGCGATGTTTTTTTTTTCCTGTGTGTGCTGGAAGGGGTCGTTCCCGGATGGCGACACGGCGGAGGACGGTTACCATGGCGTCTCGCCCGTCACCGCTTTTCCTCCCCAGAACGGCTACGGTAAATGTCCAAAAACATCAAAAACAAAAGGCATGCGGTAGAGGCTGGAGGGTTGCCATAGCAACAGAGCGCTCCCTGGTCTCCGCAGGACTGTGCGACATGATGGGGAACACGTGGGAGTGGACGGCGACGCCGTTCCCCGGCGCGCGGCCGATGTTCGTGCTGCGCGGCGCCTCCTGGATCGACACGGCGGACGGCTCGGCCAATCACAAGGCCCGGGTCACGACCAGGTCGGTGTGTTTAAAAAAAAACAAAAAAAAAACGGCCGCAGCGGCGGTCATGGCGGACCTCTGACCGTGCGTGTGTGTGTGTGTGTGTGTCCTGCAGGATGGGCAACACTCCTGACTCCGCCTCCGACAACCTGGGATTCAGGTGTGCCTCCGGCGCCGCGCCGGAGCCGGCGAGGAAGAACGGGAACGTGGAACTGTAGCAGAGGAAGTCGGAAACGCGCTTATGTGAGTGAACAGACGGCGGCTCGAGTTGGCGGCGAAATTTGATATTGGCGAACGATGATGGCGAGAAGACGAGCGTGATGACAAACTGTCTCCCGTGGAGAACCTTTTAAAAACACTGTAGATGTGATAAAGAACAAGAACGTCTCAGATCTTCTTTTGATACTTTTTGGAACTCAAAGAAAAGTAAATAATTGTCTGCAAAAAAAAAAAAAGTTCTGTCTCACCGGTTCTTCATGACTTGTTTGCACACACAACATTTTACGGGAAACTTGCTGACTAACCACCTCCACCCCGTTTGGAGACTGGAGAGTCGCCTGGTCCCGCCTCCTCTGTTAGCCCCGCCTCCTCTGTTAGCCCCGCCTCCTCCGTTAGTCCCGCCTCTGCCCGGTTGTTGACAAAGCCGAGATCTGAGCAGCCACGTCTGCACTCACAGTAAATATTATTACATTTCAGGTTATTTATAGAGAAATACTGCACATTCCATTAGCATTTTTTTTAATTATTCATTTTTGCTACTAACCTGTTCAAAACTAATGAGCGTTTATTTTCGTTAGCGCGATGTTACTGCGTTTGAAACGTGAGGGGCTGTTGCACGTCGTCGGTGTTCCGGTGCGTCGCCTCGACCCGAGTGAGGCGCTTCCTCCGCTCCTTAAATGTTCTGTGCCACCGCTCGTGTGGAATATTAACACAATAATAATGATAATTATAGGTGCTTTTCAAAGTCCTAAAGATCACCTTGATATTATATTATATTATATTATATTATATTATATTATATTATATTATATTATATTATATTATATTATATTATATTACCCATGTTTTGCTCATTTAAGAAAATAAGATTTTCACACTCAGCTAACCTGGTTTAGTCAGTCGGTCCATCATTGTGAGGGAGAACGTTACGAGGGAGAACGTTATGATGGAGAACGTTACGAGGGAGAACATTACAGGGGAGAACATTGGGAGGAAGAACATTACAAGGGAGAATGTTGCAAGAGAACAGAAAATTGCGAGGGACAACATTACGAGAAAGAACAGAACATTTTGAGGGAGAACATTACGAGGGAGAACATTACGAGGGAACAACATTGTGAGCGAGAACGTTGCGAGAGGGAACAGAACATTGTGACGGAGAACATTTCGAGGGAGAACATTGGGAGGAAGAAAATTACGAGGGAGAATGTTGTGGGAGAACCGAACATTGTGAGGGACAACATTATGAGGAAGAACAGAACATTTTGAGGGAGAACATTATGAGGGAGAACAGTACATTGTGAGGGAGAACATTACAAGGGAGAACATTCCGAGGGAGAACATTTTGGGGGAAGCAGCCATGCCACCCCGTGCTTGTCAGATCGCGGGCGCTAAGCAGGGTCGGGCCTGGCTAGTACGTGGATGTGAGAACGTCGGGGAACACCAGGAGCTGCAGTGCTCCAGCAGATCCACCACCAGCAGCAGGAGGAACCAGATGTGATGCGGATGGGCCGGCGGGCCGCCGCTGACCCCGCGACCCCGGATAAGCACGAAGAAGACGAGACGGGGCAGAAAATCGCCGCGGTTCCCCCCTGAGAACAGCCGGAAAAAAAAAACCTCCCGCAGCTGCACGGAGACAAGAACTGCGGTCTTTAATTACGCAGTTATGTAACGGGGCACAGGAAGGTGTGCAAACGTGCATGCAGACCTGGCAGAACATCGTGTGGCTGGTTGGCATGAGGAAGTGAACACGGAGAACGGCAGCACACGATAATTGCGGCGGCCGGTTCTGCCGCTGCCGTTGTTGTCGTCGCCGCCGCCGTTCTCCGCTTGTGTTCTCACACGTGCCTGCAGACGAGCCTGCGACCTGCCGCTGCTATCGCGCACGCACATCTGGTGCGACATGTGCAGACCCGCTTACACACACACACACACACACATGCACACACACACAGTGAATGTTGACGTTCGTTCTATCGCTCGAGTTCTGTGCAATAAATTTTCTTTTTTTTTCAGTTATTATTGTTCAAAGTGGTTTTGTTTTTATTGTTTAACATGTTCCAATAGCTCAAACTAATAATTCTAATAGGCGTCGTTTCTGACCCGCTTCCGACAATTTCTTAAAATGTATAAAAGGTCAATTAAAATTAAAATTAAAAAAAAAAAAAAATGTTTTTTTTTTTGAGGAATTCCTGGAATATGAAATGATTTTTTCAAAGATATGGCAGGAAAACAACCTCTCCACTTATGCATATAAGGTTTAATGACAAAAAAAATGCAGTGATTTGCAAATCCCCAAATTGACCTGAACGCAGCACAAAGATGCTCAAAAAAAGAAAAAAAAAAGTAAATTTCAGATTTATCGGTCAGGTTCGTACACACAGTTTTTGCGCACACATCCAGAATTCCTGGCGCGGCCGGAAGATGGACGGGAAACATCCGGACAAACGAGCAGCCGGGTGGAGAAGGGTCATAGACACGTCGTGGGGGGGGGGGGGGGGGGGGGGGGGGGGGGGGGGGGGCTGGGTGGG